>PVIA01008995.1:0-65615 GCA_004024845.1 Tonatia bakeri
TTGATTGGGTGGGAGGTAGGGAGGGGGGGTGGGAGGGCTTGAATGGGAGTAAGGGGGAGAAAATTGTACTTGAACATTCATTTAAATTAAAAAAAAGGTGATAGAGGAAAATGAAAAAAAAAAGAAATTGATGTTTTCAATTATAATTCAGAAAAAGATATAAATGAAAAAGATACTGGTAGAACAACAACTTCTTACCTTTACCCTAATTTAATTAAAATCACTCAAGGCTCAAGATTGAGAATAAAGGAATCTGGAAGTATAAAATTTTATTATTCTATCATAGGCATCAACAGCTGATGAAAAGATAAGCTTGTTTTTTAATTTCTAAAACTAAAAGATAATTACCATCATTATTCCTAGACTAAATCCTCAAGTTACACTACAGGAATAGTTAAGCTAAAGAAGACAAAAAAAGATTACCTGTAGAAAACTGGTATCCTATATAATTATTACAGCAACATCTCATTAATCTACATGAAACACAGAGTACTCATAACCGTTCTCCACTCCACTTTTGTAATGGCCCTTTTCTTCACATGCATTGTTTAAACATTCGTACACCACCTGGGCGACACATCTATTTTACTAGTGTTTCAAGATTTTTTAGGCAATTAATACCTTACCAAAATGTTTCTCTCAAGCTTGGTCTACAAATCACCTGTATCAGAAGCACATGGAGTAGTTGTTAAAATAAGGATTTCTGGGCCCCATTCCAGAGATACTGAATCAGAATTATTTGTCCCAAGAAATCTGCATTTTAATAAGTTTTCCAACTTACAACACTCAAAACTCTACAAAGTGATTCCTTAATTCTTTTGAATGACCATACTGACTGAAAGAATTTTTACAGTAATAATTTAAAACTAAAAGGTATTTACATTTTTATTTTTTAAGCATCACCAATTTTCTGATCTTAAGTACAATAACATAAATACCCAATTTCTTTTTCCTTTTGCTCTTTCAAGCAATTTCTGGTGCAATTTTTCTCCGATTCCATTTTGAAATTTTTGGACAATTTCTTCAGTTTTCTTATATTCTTCTTCATTTGCAAATGGCTTTACTATAAAAAAAATATGTATACATGCATTAAGTACCTGCACATCAAGTACCACAAGTCACCTCAATTATTATTACTTACACAAATCCAGAGACTCGGTTATGTAAAATAATTATGAATATATTAATTATCACTGCAATCCAATAAGTTAGAATTTACAACCTGAAAATATCTCAAAAGTAACAACATAAAATACTATAAAAAAATAAAACTAGAAATTAGGTAATCTAATAACCATTTTCTGAGAAATTATTTTAAAATCACTCTGGATGATGACAGCTAAAATGACAGCGACAGGACTATTGTGTAGCTATTAGTCCAGTAGGAGAGTAAATGCTGTTTAGCCTCGAATAGTGAATAAGCGTCTTTCCACCAACGTTCAAGCAGAGCCTTGAGCATTTCATGTGTAAATGCAGTATGTGAGTGCAAAGCCTGCCCAGAGCAGTATTGGTTTTGGTTTCCTGCAAAAAGAGAGGAAAGGAAAGAAAGAAAACAAAGAAAGGGAAGAAAGGAAGAAGAGAGAAAAATGAAAGGATACAAGGCTCTTAGTCCATCGAAACCAAGAAACCAAGAAACCAAGTGCTCTGAAAATTAAGCTATAAAACAAATTTTAGAAATCTTAGGGCACTAATATCTTCTTTTTGTTGTAGTTTGCCTCTTTAAAATCTTATCTTAAAATCAATTTAAATATCTGTATTCTTAAAGTATGCAAGTGAATAATCAAAAACAGTGATTAACCAGTGAATTAAAAAAAAAATACTAGAATTCCCAGATGAAAGTAGATGGGGAAAAAAGAAAAGAGATAAAGAATTTAAAAAAATTAAAAAACAGAGGGCTTCCACTTAAATTAAGAAAACTAAATACAGTGGAACCTCAGTCGCTGAACTTAATTTGTTCCAGAAGCCTATTGGAGAAGTTGTTTGTTAGAAAACAGAATCACACTCACACTAGCTCATTCTCTCCTTTGTCACCTGAGAGATGCGTAACTGATCATACAGGTACCAGCATGACAGGTTGTTGGACTGAGAACCAGTTGTCAAACTGTCTCAGTTTGTTTGACAACTGAGACAATATTTCCTTGAACAACTTGGTCGAGAACCTAATTGTTCGAGACAGGAGATGTTCGAGAACCAAGGTTTGACTGTATATAGATTTACCTCCACTACTTCTAGAAACTCGCTAAAATGACAGTAAAGTAATTAAAAAGGTATAAATCCATAAGGACAAAAAATGAAAAGAGAACAGCACACAGATCAAGCTAACACTTTACCAATTACAAAACACATGGGAAAATGGAAGTGGCTTTGTAGAACGGAGAAAGTATCAAAACCCTGGAGAGTGGAAGGTCGTGTGAGAGTTAGATGCAAACCAAAAAGCAAGACAATTCCTGCAGTATGTTCCCAGAAAGGTTCAAGAATTCAAGACATATGGACTTCCAAAAGCAGGGGGCAAACTGAGACTGAAAACAGGAGGATTGCTTAAAAGTCTCTGGAAGCAGCAATCACTCCATCCATGCTCGCCTCTGTACAGAAAGCCAGGCAACTTCCTCCCAATGCCAGTAGAAATGTGGAGGTTTACTCTTAGGAAAAGCTGAACCAAACAGGCAGGATACATGGATTCTAGCTCAAAGTGAAAAAAAAAATGGATTACAATGAAAATGTATACTCAGAACAATGAGTCCTCCAGCCCCCTCACCCTACTAAACTCCCAAAACACCAGCAGAAGGCTTATGCCTTCTAAGCAAATAATAAGATTCTTCTTTGACTAAAGTGATAAGTATAAGAGAAAGGAGTTGTGGTATTTGGGTATGACCTAAGAGAACTGCTATATCTCTATCCTATTACCCTAGAAGGCTCCTTCTAAGGCTCACTAACCACAAAGCCCCACCCACGTACACAGAGCTCCTAAGGATTGCCAAATATCTGAGGGAAGCCTCTCATGTGAGAGTCAGAGAGCAGAACAAAGGAGTGGTAATATTAAACAATAAACAGACCAAAAAGAAGGCATTAATAATGAATCCCAATCTTCAAGAAAAGAGATGCCAAGGAGTACAATAACTACAGGACCACTGCTCTAACTCCCACACACCTAAAGTGATGCTCAAGGTGGTGCAACAAAGGCTTCTGCCTTCAGGAAATGCCAGAGACTCAAGCTGGATTCAGAAAAGGAAGGGGCCCTCGAACTGCAAGCACTTGTTGGATGCTGGAGTGCTCCAGCCGATTTCAGAAGGAAAGCCTATGTTTTATAGGCTACAGTGAAGTCTTTGACTACATCAAGCATAAAGAGCTATTGGTTGTGTTAAAAGGAATGGACGTGCCTCAGCTTTTGATCGTCCTGACGTGTAAGCTGTATTGTGGACAGCAAGCCACTGTCAGGACAGAATAAGGAAAGACTGAACAGTTTCCTATGGGCAAAGGTGTCAGATAAGGATACATTTTATCTATTTGTTTAATCTGTACATGAAACATAGCATATGAAAAACTGGACGAGACTCAAAGGAAGGTAGAGTGAAAACTGGTGAAAGAACTATCAATAATCCAAGATACTCAGAGGGTGGCATCTTATTGGCAGAAAGTTGCAATGATTTGAAATGACTTCTGATGGAAGTGAGAGAATAAAGTGCCAAAGCAGGACTGCATTTGAACACCAAGACAAAACTCATGACTACAGAAGAAATACACAACTTTAACATAGACAACAAAGATAATGACATTGTTAAGATTTTGCTTACTTTGATTCAGTCATCAATTCAAATGGAGACTGCAGCCAAGAAATCAAGAGAAGGCTGAGACTTGAAAGGGCAGCAAGGGAAGAATCAGAAAAGACCACCAGGGCAAAGGTGTGTTGTTAGAGACCAAAGCTTAGGTCATCCACACCTATGTATTTTCAATTACTATGTACAGATGCACACGGTGAACAGTGAAGGCGGCTTTTAGGAAAAAAAACTGATTCATCTGAAACACGTTGTTGGAGAGCTCTATGGATATCCTGGACTGCCAGAAAGATGAACAAGCGGGCCCTAGCGTTTGCCCAAAATACGACTGGAGGCACAAAGAAAAAACTGAAGCTGTCCTACTATGGGCATATCATGAACAGGCAGGGTTCTTTGGCAAAGACAGTAAAACTGGGTACAATAGCAGGCAACAGAAAAAGAGGAAGACCAGGTGGATCGACCATGCAAGAGAAGCCATAGGCATGAGTCTGTAGGAGCTGAGTGGGGTTGTTGAGGACAGGACATTGGGGACATCGTTCATTTATAGTCGCCAGGAGCAAAAGCTGACTCAATAGCAATTAACACACTAATAACTTAAGGAAAACATTTTTAGATGAAAAGCTTAGCACAGAAGGACCCAGATTCAAGTAACAAGGGTCCCAGAAAGAGAGAGCAAAGAACTGAGGAGAAACTATCAAATATTTCAAAAATTTCCTAGAACTAAAGAACATGACTTTTTATACTAAAAGAATCCACTGGGTGTTCAGAGAAATAAATTTAAAGAACTAAGAGACATCACTGAGAAATTCAGAATGGTAGGAATAAAAAAAGGGGGGCTCCAAACACAGCTCGAGAGTAAAAAACTTATAAAGGACTGAACATCAGAACAGCATCAGACTTCTTAGGAGGAACAAACATACCTGATTCAAGGTATTTTTTTAATGACTCTTCGAGTGAGGGAACAGGAAGTGATGGAAGAGAATCCTGGTACTGAAATGTTCGTTCTTCAGTGGACTTAGCCAGTCGATTTTCCATGATGCAATCCCAATAGAAAAACTAAAGAAAAAAACAGGCCTCAGAACTTCAATCTCATAAATATTCTTATATAGGGTAGGTCCAATTCACAAAATCAATATTTAGGGACCACAGTATATTCAGGACTTGGTCCTAGTCCTTAATAAACATTTTCATGAACTTGTCAGAGAAAGAACCAACTTAAAAAAAGTGTAGACTGATGGGAAACAGAGTTTGCCACCCCAAGATACGCCTTTTGGGGGATATTGATTATTTTAAGCTCATTATTTTTAAGAAAGAAGACTTAGGAAAAGCTTAGACCTGCCTTCAAACAGCCTAAAAAAATTCAGACAGAAAACCTGCTCCAGAAAGGGAGCGGTTGGTAACTACAGGTAAGTGTGAACTAAGTGTGCTGCAGAGGGAGGAACCTGGCAAGGCATTTGGTCTAAGTTGCTCAGTGTCCCACTGTGAAAGGCATGTAACGATGACCCAGCAAACATTTACTTACCAAACATTTGCTTTTTACTGTCCATGTGAATTGCTTCCCTGCCCTTTGTAGCCCCAAACCACAACCTTCCACTTCTTGGCTCAAGATGGCATTTAAGCCTTAAACTGCCAGATCTCTCCTGGGTGGGGGTCAGATGCCCATATTCTTACAGAGCCTCCTTATGTATTACGTAATGAATTTAGTTATTTTCTCCTGTTACTCTGTCTCAGGTCAATTTGATTATTAGGCCAACCACAAGAAGTTAGAAGAGCAGACAGAAAAGTATTTTTCTTCCCCACAACTGAAGGTGCTAGAAGTAAAGGAGTGATCAGTGGGACCAGGATAATGATCAGTTACTGACACCTGCTATTTGCCAAATACTGCAATACATGTTACAGAAAATGTGTTATCCCCCTACTTTTCATATTACCTCTGAAAGGTGGCATTCAGTGCCATTTTACAAATGAAGAAGCCAAGACTCGGATTTAGTAACTTGCCTAAGACCAAACCAACAACTCAAGCCCAGATCTGTTTGACTATACTCTTCCCTCTGTACAAAGACCACATACTAGAGGGGGAGGGGACCTGAGTAGATCTAAATGGGGAGGCAGAATCCAGATGTACAGAGAAGAGTAATGGGTTGACAGAGGGAGTTTTGGAAAGCAAATATTCTGCAGTTACAGACTATTTCAGAATACACAAAACCACAGGAGAAGCTGCTGTTATCTAATTGTGCGGATGGTGTGAGGCCTATATTGAATGCTTTCAAGTTTCCCAAAGCAACTGAACATTTTCCACAAAATGTATTAACTTTCATCAAAAAAATTAAATTAACCCAAAATGTGAATGAAGTATACAATGAGCTAAATGAAAAATGACATTTCTCAAAAAAGCCTTTTTAAAATAAATTATATATTAAAATAGCAATTGATAAATCAAGGAACATTAATATTGTATAAAAATTTTCTATTCTTTTTAATACTACCTTTTAAAATTAATAGCAAAGATAAACAAAATGTTCCAATCATAGGTTAGAAAATAAAACATTATCAAAAACAAGGGTGTGGCAGCAACTCTTTTCAGCCAACATAATTTCCCTTTCTTTCTTAATAGAATCTCAAATTTTAGCTGGGCATACTGCTACACAGCTGTACCTCCGTCTGGAGGAGCTAAGAATGGCTCTGTGATGTATATATCACTTCCAGGTCATCCCCTATAAAGGACTACGTAAGTTCTCCCTGTGCTTTCTCTCCTTCTCACTGCCTAGCAGGAAGTCCCAACTGGAACGGCACCTTGGACCCATTCATGCAAGCCATGTACAAGCATAACTCTGGGATACTGGGAGCTGGGTTCCCAACCACTGCAATAAAGTGAGTTATAATTGTTTTGCTGGTGGAGGGTCTTGCCCCCAAATCTGTGAAGTGCAATAACATGAGGGATGCTTGTACTGAGGTTGTCAGCATCTTCCTACTAGCCCTGGACTCCTCCCTCTAGATATATGAAAAAGAAACTTTTCTCTTGTTCATACCACTGTTGTTTGGGCTTCCTTCATTAAGGCAGAAGAGCTGATTAGCCTATACCACTAATATAAAGAGACAATCCCAAAATGAGCTACAACAAAGATCTCATACTTCCTCAGCCTCATCTTGTCTAATGGCTTTGGCTGCATTTCACTTTGACTATCCATAAACATGGCTTTAGATCTAATGGAAATGTAGATCTGGATCAAATACCAACTTTACCACTTTCTAAACATGTGGCCCTAGACAACTAACTTTAACTACATTTCCTTAAGTAGAGAGCATAATCATATGATCAGACAGAGTTTTTAAAAAATGCCTGCCAAAGCACATAAAAATAAATTAATCTAGTTAAGATGACTATATTATGCTACCTAAGCAGAATTTCTATGAATAGCACCCATGATTCCCGACACCCTCCCTAATTCTCAGAACCTGTGAACATGAGATTTTTCACTTCCATACTTGTGATCATGTTATTTCACACAGCACAGCTGACCTTAAAATAGGGAGATTATCCAGATTAGTCTAATATAATCACTTGAGCCCTTAAGAGCAGAAAGCTTTCCCCAGCTGGAGACAGAAGAGTCAGAGATTAAAACCACAAAAGGTGCTGTCTGGCTTTGAAGACTCAGGTGGTCTTTTGGAACTAATAAAGGCCCCTGCTGACAGCCAGTAAGGAAAGCAGGACCTTCATTCTACAACTGCACAGAAGTGAATTCTGCCAACAATCTCAATGAGCCTCCTGGAGATGGGTTCTCCCCCAGAGCCTCCAGAAAAGAGCCCAGATCTACATACAGAAACCTTTATTTTAGCTCTGTGAGATCCTAAGCAGAGTCTGCAGCTAAACCTACCTAGATTTCTGATCTATAGAAGCTGTGAGATAACAAATGTGTTTTTTTCATTGTTTGTAATAAATTATTATGGCAGCAACAGGCAACAAATACACACATATACAAAGGATAAGCTATTTTCTGTATACCTCCCTACCATTTAACAGACTCCAATTCCATACACACTGCAGTTTTAACTAACCCAGAGGTACACAAGAAAATATGAATTATCAGATTCTTTCAAGGATTATTTGTTTTGAACTCTCGACCATAAAGATTAAATTAAATAATTCCCCAAAAACCTATATATGCATTAAGAAAATGATGGCACTGGATTTGATTACAATGGGCTTACTGACAGCAATAAATTGTAAAGTCAAAGTGGGAAAGAGACTTCGGAACAGTAAGTTAGAAAAAAATTGATTGTCAACATACCGGGTATACCAGGTGAATTGTTTAGGACTGCCAGGAGCTTCTGCTTTGAAATCACACGGGTCTGAACAAGGCTGGTGACTATGGGAAGGAGAAACAAGTGCGGGGTGGGAGAGTGGATATTAACAAAAACTGGTGAAAGAAGGTGGAAGGCAGACAATCTAGAGGTTGGGAGGCCCCAAGACAAACTTTTAGGAAAGCACAGCAAACGCACGCATAAAGTTCATCTGCTAGAAAACTGGATGAAAATTACACTAGGTTACAAACAACAGCACTCCCTTCCATTAGACAAGTCCACGGGATACAATGAACCTTCCAATGCCCCGGTCGCTATCTGGTGCCTGCATCCTGTCGCAGGGAGACAGAATTCCAGGCTGGGTTCCAAAGACGGGACGCAGAGGGCGAAGACAGCTTGGAGACTCCTCCCACCAGCCCGAGGTCTGTTCCGCACACTCAAGAGACAGCCAAGTGAGAGAAATCTAACCAAGCATCACGATGGACCAGCCCAGTGGCCCGACGTCGGGGGTACCTCTCCGACCCCGGCAGGCAAGATGTCTGCTGACCTGGCTGGCTCCCTCGCGGAGTACTGGCATCTCCGCGGTCCTGTATTATTTAACTGTTCTACACTGTTTAACTTCCCCCACCCCCGACGAGTTAGAAGGAGGAGGCAGCACTGTCTCCCGGGTCCAGCTCGTCCTCACCCCGCGCGCTTCGCCCACTCCGCTGCAGCCGACACCCGCGCCTGCCTGCTCCCTTAAGTCCTCGGAAAAAAGCGAGAAATTGGACGGGAAAACTGCGAGCGTCCAGCCCTACGGCCACCGGGGAGCGGGGATTGGGTGGAAAGCTGCGAGGGTTCCACCCCACAGGAGTGGGGATTGGGTAGGAGCCGCAAAGGTCCCGCCCCATACTTGAAGCTAAGGGGCGGGCCGGGCCTGCGCTCTGTTGGGACCCGGCCCCACCTCCCGCGGGCATCCTGGGCTCGGGGCTGGGCTCTGGTCTGTGGCCCTGGGTACCGTTCGGTGGTTACCGGATGAACCGTCCAAGCCCTGCCTAGCCGTAGGAAACTACTTGCTGCAGGCGGAGCCCAGAGCCCAGAGCCCATGCCAGGGTGTCAGCGGGGTGGGCCGGCCACACTCCGCCTACACTGGTACCTAACTCTTTAGGGTGGACGCGGGAAACGATGGCTCAGACCTTTGTGCCCAACTAGTTCAAGACTCGGTGACCTGTTTGTTTCCCTTCCTCTACTAGCCCCAGCTGTGGTTTACCAGCCGCTTCGCCCACCTCCCCAGTTTGACCTTTATGCAAACCCCAAGCAAGAAGTTACACCAGCGCCTTATAAAGGAATCTTATTGTTCACCGTCCTAGTAAGGGAACAACTACACTGGTACCTACTGAACCTTGCTTAACCTTCATCCACTAAGGCTGAAGTTTGCCCAGCGTAGACATGCTGCAGGGTTCTGCGCTATCCTAGGCCTGCCTACCCTTCCGCAGGTCTTCATGATGCTTGAGGTCCTTTAAGCCCCCAGAGATGTTCACACTGCAAGCTTGGGGTTGATATGATTGATGTCTTAGTATCGCGCCAAAAAATGGAGTTTTCAAGCAGAGTGGAGCTAGGCAAGTTCTAGAAGGAAGAACATAATGTAATTAACTTTATTGTTCACAGGTTAATCTATTTTACATTTACCTCCTGAAATAAAATTAACTGTTTCATGACAAATACACTTTATTTTTTTGTAAAAAAAAAAAAAAACACAGTTTACAATGGCTTTAACTGGAGATCAAATATAAAGAACTGGATTTCAGATTAACATGCCTTTACAGGTCCCAATTCTTTATGTCTTTCCTAACTCCCCTTGGTGAAATCTGACCTGAAGGGAACCGAAGCTATGTATAACTGAATATTCACTTGGTGTGAATATTCATAAATTTTCTACAGAAATAATAATATTTCATTACAATGCAGTTCCAGCCCTCGCTGGAGGTGTTGCAAAATATTTGACAGACGTGCCTTTGCATTAAAAGTTCTGAATTCTGAAATATATTGGGCCAAAAAGCCTCAGATAAGGGATTTTAAACAAATTAGTAATTGCTGAAGCAATAAAGAACTTATGTACTGTGTTGGAAATAATGTTAAAATTTGCTTATTTTTCAACGGTAATAAAAAGCTACTCAAAAATCTTCATTGAACTTTCTTTTCCTAGTGAATTTTAGCACCTCTGAAAAAGTTCATGCATGTTTAATGCTTGTTGGGGACATGGAATTTAGTGTCACTTAGCTTCACTGCCATTCTCCTAGTCTTGATATTTATTTAAAGGGAAACAAGGTATCTCTGTAAAGATTTCTGGATTCTTGGAAAAATTCTGTGGGACTGAATGAAAATAAGTTGAACAGAGACTTGAATTTGCAGGAGAAAAAAGGTAACTTTTAAAATATACTAATAAACAGACACATCAGTAATCCCCAAAACCATATATTTATAAGTAATTTTTCTTCAGAATGTATAATATATTTTTAATAATAGATTTTAAATTATATTCAGGTTAAATTTGAACTAGTCTGCATTTCTTTGAATGGGGTGGGAGATAATTGTTTAGTGAGAATGATGTTTCAGGCACATAAAGCATTTTGATAACAAGAATTTGTCACAAGAGTAAAAATTGTAGCTCTTTAAGTTCCACCATGAAAAGTATAAAAGTCTAAAGGTTTACATTTTGATCTGCATAGTTAGCTTACTGCTAAAACTTATGCCTCTAAGAAGAGATGTAGTATAAATACATCTATGGGACATATCTTTAACCTACTTTCATTTGGATGCATAAAATGAACATATTGAAGACACTGATCTTTCACTTTTTTAATGGGGGTTAGGGAGTAGTAGAGGGGCGGTCCTTTTAAGAAGCAGCCAAAGCAAATTAAAACATGTTGAGTGCAAAGAGGTCAACCTGATATTGACGGTTAGCGCCACTACCAACAGCAGGTACATGTGCAGAGGCCTCTTTTTAGAACTAATCATTGGTTTGGTTGTGTTTATGATATTTACTATACATATTTAGTATATAAAAATTGACTACCAGCCCTAGCCAGGTAGCTCAGTTGGTTAGAGCATTGTTCCTATGTGCCAAGGTTGTGGGTGTGATCCAGGGTTAAGATACATCTAAGAATCAGCCAGTGAATGCGTAAATAGTTAGAACAACAAATTGACCTTTCTCTTTCTCCCTTCCCCTCTCTCTAAAATCAATTTTAAAAATTGATCACCAAAATTCTAGGGAAGAGTTAAGATAACTATGATGTTTTTATACCTTAGAAAAATTCCTTATTACTAAACAGAGCATAATATTTTTTAAAATGTTAATTGAATTCATTGGAGTGACATTGGTTTGAAAAACTGAAGCAGGACGTAGAATAGGAAATCCTAGGGCACTGCAGCTGTCATCAGTCAGCATCCTGATTTCCAAGCATGTCCTTGTGACACCTGATAGTAATTAGCATTGTGGTTTCCTCCCCAAGTGGACAATCAAAGAGGATTGTGGGAAATTGCATTTGTAGAAACTTAAGTAAAAACCATATAAATCCTGTAACCATTTAATAGAAGAGACTCACCTTCTCCCTTATTTGGGGATAATGAAGCTGAGAGAACCAAGGCAGAAGCTACTACCCCTTTGGTTCCTGTAAGACAGGGGTGTCAAACTCATATTCACCAGGGGCCACATCAGCCTCCTGGTTGCCTTCAAAGGGCCAAATGTAGAGTTCCTGGCCCCTAGTTAAGGAGTAGTTATGTTATACAGTCCTAAAATTATATTCGGTCCTTTGAAGGCAACTGCGAGGCTGCTGTGGCCCCTGGTGAAAATGAGTTTGACACCCGTGCTGTAAGACATGAGGACTTTGTGAGTTGGGATGATTTTGACTTTGGAATTTGTATGATTAGAGTCCCTATCCCTTTTTTTCCTTTTTCTCTTATCTCCTGATGATTAGGCCAAGGGCTTGGAATAGGGAAGGGGTTAGTGTAGGAGCGAAGAAAGAATTCACTTGGCTCTGGTTATATTTTGCTTGCTTATTTGTTTCATTGATTAGGTTCCACATATAGGTGAGATCATATGGTATTTGTCTTTTACCACCTGGCTTATTTCACTTAGTATAACACTCTCCAGTTCCATCCATGCTGTCGCAAAGGGTAGAAATTAAGAACAAACTGACAATAACCAGAGGGGAGGTGGGAGAGGATAATGGGGAAAAAGAGGGGGAAGGGTTTTCAGGAACATGTATAAACAACACATGGACAAAACCAAAGTGGGGTAGGATCAGGGGTGGGAAGTGCGGATGGCTGGGGTAGGGGGAGTGGTGGGGGTGGGGAAATGGAGACATCTGTATTTGAACAATAATTTTTAAAAATTAAATAAATAAAATTGTGATAATTTGTTCATGAAAATAAATAAATAAATAACTCACTTGGAACTTTTGAGATGTTCCCTAACATAGTGTGATGATGTACTTTCTCTTTTTGTCTGACCACTTCAGCTATAGGAAGATATGGGGCCGTTTCAGGATTTGGTCTATCTCTAATTAATGGATTCTGATTGTCAGGTTTTCTACTTATTTCCCTGGATATTTTGATGGTCAGTATCGGCTCTGGAGGGTGTTCCTGGTTTTAGGCTTTCTCCTGTTTCTCAGAGAATTTGTCAGCTATAATGCCAGAAACTTTTGCTTGCTTTGCTTATTATCTCTGTGTGGTCCATTCAGTTCTTTGTTCATGACCACTAAGAGCCTGGACCCAATCTCTATCTGCAGCAAAACCATACAGGTTTCAAGTATACTCCTCAGTAAAACGTCATCTGCACCCTGCATCATGTGCCCATTGCCCCAAGCAAAGTCTCTTTCCACCCCGTTTTCACCATGTGTACCCACCTTCACCTAGCCCCACCCCTCCCCCGTTCCCTCTGACTATTACCACACTGTTGGCTGTGCCTGTGTGTTGTGTACATGTTTTTTGTCTAAGCCTTTTATCATATTTCCAAGAAAATAGCATTTTGCAATATAGCTGAGTCACCAGAGTACATAAATATTGACAATTAGTGCATAAATATTGTACTTTTCATATATTTTATGCTCTGTGAAACCAGTCTAATCTAGTAAACTGCAAGTATCAATGTTCTTAGTTCTTTTCACTAGCAAGAAGCTAAATCATCACTTTCACAATTATGAGGGAAGAAAGAACTCACAAATGTAAAATTCAATATGAATATTTATTAAGAACAATAGGTTTATGTAGGGTAAGTGAAGGCAGTCTGGCTTCCTCACCAAAGTGTCTGGGTAGCTAAGGGAAGCAGTGTTCCCATAGCCTTGGAGGGGCCTGATAACCAGTGTTCTCACAGCCTTGAGACTGAGTCCAATAAACTGTTCCCATAACATGAAGTGGGCTCGATGTGCAGAATTATGTTATGTTATGTAATGTTTTGGCAGTTTTCTGGCTTTGTTCCCCTTAAACAGGTAGGGATTCCCTGCTGGGGGCGATGATGATGAGAGACACGCAAGGGAACAGGTGCCACAGTGGGTGACACACTAGGGAGCCGGGGCCATGACATGAGACATGCAGATAGCCATGCAGCTTGCATTGTGCATTGCTTACCCACCCGTGAATAAAGGCATGCCTGATGACCCAACGGCTCCGTGAATTTCTTCCATCTGCACGAATACCTTGAACCTGCCAGGCCTTGAAGGGTTGAAACAGTTTTTAAACTACATATTTAATAATATTCATGTTATTGTGTATTAGGGGATTTTTCCAATATATAATATATAGCATCCAATAAGAGATGATGTATGTGTGTCCTCAAAAAGAGACCAGTAATATCCAGTTTCACCTTAAATAACTATGCTGTAGCTTACAAAAATGGTACTGTGGTCAGCTCTCTAGTGAAACATCAGTGGAGGCTAGTTAATGGGTCATATGTTTCTAAACATATTATCAGGAATCTCACTGGGAAAAGTCATCTGAGAAGATGGTCACTCATGGAATTGTGGGTGATCTACCTAATTTTGTTTTGTCATGCTTGCTGACATTTAAACCTGACCTTCTTTTACATTTTTGAAATATTTTTCCATTTTCAGTCTATCAATCAGCTTTGAGTGCTTAGGGGAAAATGTTAGGTGTTAGATTTTGAAGGTGACTTGTAATTTGTTACCTTTGGAATACACTGAATATTCTGTCTTTAAAATTTGCATTCCATATTACTTTATGCCTCATATTCTGGTAGACACCTTATAATGTACTTTACCTATTAAAAGATACATGTACATTTTCTTTTAAGGTATATTGGTGTTGCTTATTTAAAATACTTCTGAGTACTTAATCATCATTCTGGGGTTTGTGTGCTCATTTTGATACTTAGGTATCCAAAAGGATACCGTAAACCAAACAGAGGGAACTCCATTATGGGTTTATGGGGCCCCCGCCAGTGGCTCAGTTGGTTGGAGCATTGTCTTGTGCACCAAAAGTTTGCAGTTTGATCCCCTGTTGGGGCATGAACAGGAGGCAACCAACCAATGTTTCTGTCTCTCTCTCTCTTTCTCTCTCTCTGTCTCTCAAATCAATAAAAACACATGCTCCCATGTGTTGGGGACCACCCTGCCTGGTTTCAGAAGCTATAACCCCCATGGCTAAGGCTGAGTAAAGAGACCTTGGGATTATCCGCCACTAAGGAGACAAAGCTTATCTCCCTGGCAGGGGTGCCACCTCTGCCTCCCTTTTACTTCACCCTGCTTGGCCCTGAGCAGATGACTGGTTAGCCAATGATGAGTAAGATTCCTCAAAGGAGGGACGACTTAAGACAGGCATGGTCACAAAGGGGCCCTCAGGGAAGGACTTGGGGGGCTATAGAAAAAGGGGATGATGGATCCTTGCCCCCTCGACTTTGGCCCAAGTCTTCATTCTGTCTGCAAGAAGTCTCCTAATCTCTTGGCTGCCTTACTTCCTCTGCTTGACTTAAGCCTGAAACAATGACGGAAGGCAGTGCTGCCCTGGGCAGGAATGGGCAGTTCCCCGGGGTGATCAGGCCTAAGAAAGAATGAATAATATCCTGTGAAACCTGCTTTGCTAAGAATGTCCTCAGTTTTCT
Source organism: Tonatia bakeri (assembly GCA_004024845.1). Taxonomy (NCBI): domain Eukaryota; kingdom Metazoa; phylum Chordata; class Mammalia; order Chiroptera; family Phyllostomidae; genus Tonatia; species Tonatia bakeri. The sequence continues at coordinate 15,172 of PVIA01008995.1, forward strand.
GATAAGGGTCCAAGCATAGAATGAGTTTGTTTCCCAAAGTTTTGTAGCCCTTTAGCTATCTGACCCTGACTCAGAATAAGCCCTCATAGTTCTTTGAATGTTACCTATTGTTTGATCCTTACTGCCTGATAATGATTGGTGGCCTTTACCTGTATTCCTGTGCAAACTGAACCCAACAAAAGCCCACTGAGGAACAGGCTCCTAGTCCTTTTCCTCTGAGCAATTGTCCACCTCTCCTCCCCAAGCAGATATCTTGGTAGAATTATTCTCATCCACGGTGGACAGGGGTGCTCTGCAGGTGGAGTGCCCCCACATGCATGAAAATTAAAAATAATAAAAATAAAAGGGAAGGTGTCATGTTATTGTGTTATTTCATCATGGCACCTTCAATAGTTTGCAAGTCTTCTGAGCTCCAGGGTTATGTTTCATTTTGCTTTTTGCCTATTATGCTTGTGACTAAAATTAAATACTAATACTGAAAATTAGACTTTAGAAAGTGTAACAAAGCTGTGAAAAGGTAGAACCAAAAAACAGTCTTTCATCTTCAAGAAGGAATTCATTATTGAAATGGCAAAAAAGAGCTTGATGCTCAGGAATTCCTCTCAGAGCCCTGCTGCATTATTGCTATCATTCCTCATTGCAAAAGCCAAGGTCAAAACACAGAAGTTCCTACTGCCCAGGACTGGGACCTTCCCAGAAATATTCTTAATCTTCCACTTATTGTTTGCTGAGCTGTCTCACCTGACTTGGAAGACAGCTAGTTTCCATTCCTTGATTACTTTATATTAAGCAAATTTGATGTAAGTAATATGGATTTATACAAATATAAACTAAGGTTTATCCTAGGTGCAACTTCTCCAATATATTTAATAGAGGATTCTCTTAAGTAGCAATCTTTCCAGTGTATGGAGCAGCCATTCTGTTTCATCACTACTTTTCAGGAAAATAAAAGGCACTGAAAGATGCCTTTTCCCAAATTTTGGAGAGTGAATTTTATGAATGAGTTCAAATACTATGACTTTAATGCTTGCATTTATTGCTTGATACAAAAATATTTTCGAGGAAATGTTCCATTTAATCAGGCACCAAAAAAGAATGTAACGACTCTTTCTTAATGATAGTTATTCTCCTGATAAATAGAAACTTGACAACTTCATTAAATTTTTATGGCAAAACTTAAAATGACCTACTTTTAAATCAATAAAAATAGTTTTAAAGCACTAATATTAAAGATACATTATCATATTAGTGTGTGCATAGTAATGTATCAACTGTGTTGTTGTTTTATTGAGAAAAACATATTATATATAAAGTGCCGAGAATGCCTGCGGTGTTGCCTGCGTCTCTTCCGGGCCCTGAGACTTATCTTGGTACACAAAACCATTTATACTTTAGGGCTATCATTTTTCCAGATACAATTTTGAAGACGATACTATAACATCCTTGAATACACAATGAACCTACTTCAGAATAACCTTGAAGAGCCCTGGCGGGTGTGGCTGGGTTTGGTGTGGTCCTGCAAACCGAAAGGTCACTGACTTGGTTCCCGGTCAGGGCACACTCCGGGTTGTGGGCTCCATTTCCAGACAGGGTGCTTGTAGTTGATGTTTCTCTCTCACATCGATGTTTTTCTCCTTCCCTTTCTACCTCCCTGACCCTCTACAGCTAACAGATGTGTATGTTTGAGGTAATCATTCGATCTTTGGGTAGGCTCCAGCATTTTATGGGAAATAAAATGGTTCTTCTCTGGGCTCCGTGGCTCCTCCCAGTGAACTTTATAATGTGTCCCAAAGCAGGGTTCACTGTGACCCTGTCTCTTTCTGGGCAGAAATCTTACGGAAAGGTGAAATAGTCATGGTATGGTATGATTTTCAATCCACCACAGGGAATTTACAGGAATCCTTAGAAAACAACATGGATTTCACCACTTCTTAGGTCTACTGTCTACTCTTTCTTACACACAAACTCCTATAGGAAACCTTCCTTGGTGGCCTTCCTGTCCTTGTGTTGCGGAAAAATAACTCACACATGGGAGAGATGGTGGAGCACGATCCTTTATTACTTGCGCGGGCTCAGGGGAGGTCTCCAAATCCTGAGCCCCGATCTCTAACTTTCCAGGGCTTAAATAGCCCCGAGCCTCCTGCCTACGTGGGGAGGCAAGGAAGTCAGGGGTCTTATCTAACTACCTGATGTGGGAGACAAAGAGCAAAGCAAAGTTACAGAAGCTAAGCGCGGAAGTTGCAGGGTTCAGAAACCTAATATGGGGAAATTTTGCTGCCACCTCCAGGTTCTCTGCCACACTTGTCTGGCTCCTCATCCAGGCTAACTGCACAACCTGTTTCTTCACAGATCTTTTCCACTGTCCCTCCTTTTTCAATTGTAAATGGTCTCAGCTGCAATTTCACCCTGAGGGCCTGAGCTACTGAAGCTGGTTAGATGGGACAGTCACTGTGACTGGGCAACTTGCACTTGTAAACACTGGTTGCCTGTGGCAGTCACTTCCTTGTTAGCATTTCTGGTGTTTTAGACTCTTGCTCTGGTGTGCTTAAGGTTCACTCTTTCTGTTTCATGAAGGCTAATACAAGATTAGTTAAATAGGTAAAAGTCTATGCAAACAAGTATTTACAAAGCGTAAAAGGCTATACAAATAAATACTTACTGAGTGCTGCTCCTTGCCCAGTATTGTGTCAAATACAAATACAAATCAAAAAGTCAATTCTGTATGTTCCAGTTTCCTGTTTAGATGGGACAGCTCATAGAAAAAGCTTTATGTTAAATCTCTGCTATTCCAGAACTTTAAGTGTGCAATCCAGGTTACTGTGTGTGTGTGTGTGTGTGTGTGTGTACTACCCTTAATCAATTTGAAAATGTCTTTTTTTTAAATATCTAAGGATGTCTTATGCAGTAAAATGCATACATTAGACTTTCAATAATAATATTGTGCTTTAAAGAAAATATATAACAACATTAACAGTGATTGATTCTGGGTTGTAGGTTATTTATTGTTTTCCTTCTCATTTACATTTTTCTGTAATTGAAGCAGGAGACAGCCTAGGAAGAACTCTGAGACTGCAATACTGTCACTGGCCAGCATTTATCACCCTGGTTGCTAGGGAACGCCCTTTACCAATTAGGTAGAATAAATAGTAAACTGAGGCAGGGAGGAGGAAGGAGACAAGTCTCACACGCTAACTCAGCAGTCCTGAGCCTGGCCTGATAATATCTCCAGGTGTTCCAACATCACAAGACACACTATATTAGCAAGGAAGAAGACAAGTCCTTGAAATTCTGTGTAACATTTCCACTATCTAGGAAAGAAAGCCTTGAAACTGTGCTTTCATCCCAAGGCCTGAATGTGGGAGAGGGTCCCCAGTGCCCAAAGAAGGAGCCCATAAAACAACTTTGGTTAATTGCCTGCCTCTGGTCACTATCTGTTTTAGGAGGGAGTCCCTGATGCTTACAGAAAAAGCCCATAAATAACTTTGGAAAGCGCCCCAATTTTAATTAACTGCCTCCTGTCACATATTTGTTTTACAATAAGATGGCCAAGTGGAATCTGGAGCAAGATAAGAATTCGGGTGGACAGACCCCCATTCATCCCTAAATTTGGGTAGTCACATTTCCCCAGGAAAGCTGGCACCACATTGACCCATTAATCAATATGTAACTTTTTTCCCTCCTATCTCACCAACTATATAAGTCCTGAGAACAAAGGACTCGCTCTCTCCCTCTGGTGGGGGGGCGGCTCAGGATGCTCTCAGTTGGGGGCCTCAGGGTTATCTTGGCTCTCAGGCCACAGGGCCTCTGGCCACCTGGCCTTAGGCTACCCAGGGGCTTGCCCCCCTGGTCTTCAGCCGCTCTTGCTTTTCTCACCTTGCTTTGCTCTGAAACTTTCCCTTTCACCCCCTACTCTACCCAGTCCTGTTCTTTTCCATGGAAGTGGATCACTAATAAACTGATCACATGCTATTAGATTTGCTGATATGTAATTCTTTACATGCATCAGCAAGAAGAACCAGGTCTCTCCCATCAACATAATGACTTATTTTCTATAAGGACTACTACTTAGTTTGCCATTAATCAAAACTGATTTCTTAATAAAAAGCAGATAGGTATTTCTGTGTTCTTGTTTTATTTCTCAAATGGGGAGGAAATTTTATTTAACAAGGACAAATGTATATTCATGGTAAACATTTAACATTATAATTAATTACTTTAAAATACTTTTTCTATCACAGACTCCTTTAATAATTTGTTAAATATTCTGAAACTTCCCCTTACAAAAATACACATATTGAAACAAAATGTTGTAAAAAAATTTCTGGAGGTTCACAGATCCCCTGAAGCTCATTCATTTAAACCCTCCTAGTTCTGCTCAAAGCACGTGCTACAGTTTTCATCAGAACACCTGGGATGCTTGTATGAGTTGCAATTCCCAGCCTGGCCAGAGACTTTCTGAACTGGAGGCAGGAGTGTGGCCCAGGAATCTGCCTATTTTTACCAAGACACTCCTTCACCACCCTTCAAGGAAATGGAATGCACAGCAAGTGTGAGAATCTCAGGGTCTAGGTGTCTGTTGATCTCATATTAAGAATTTTAAGTAGGAAAAGAAAAAAATTAAAAGAATAAAGAATATCTGGTGCTAGGTCTTGTAATTAGGAACCTGAATGGGAGTTTATCAAGAAGAGGAAGGGAGGAGGTGCATGCTACTAAGGAAGGGGCAGCATTGGACAGATAGATGCATGGGCACAGTGGAAGTCTGGGCAGGACCTGGAAAAAATTAAAGACAGTTTGAAGGCTCCTGCAAAATCATGAGCAAGATGGTGGGAGTGGCACGTAGAAGCCATGGAGACAGATGAGGAGACAGCCCCAGCCCAACAAAATACATAAATAAATATAAAATTAAGTTTAAGTTCTTTTAAGTGAAATAAAATATTATTTTAATTCATAGTTTAATTTTTACTTGGTGTCAGAAAGACCATTTGAAGAGGTAACATTATGCTGAGATCCGAAGGGTGAATAAGTTACGAGGTGTAACTTGGCAACCAGATTGTTACCAGATGAAGATGATTGGAGGGCACTCTAGGTGGAGGGAGCTCACATTCAAGACTTCCAGGAAGCCCTGGCTGGCATGGCTCAGTGGGTTGAGTGGCAGCCTGTGACCTGAAAGTCAATTCCCAGCCTGGACTGTGAGTCAGGTCCTTGGTTGGAGCATGTGAGAGTCAACCAATTGATGTTTCTCTCACACATTGATGTTTCTCTCCCTCTCTTTCTCCCTCCCTTCTCCTCTCTGTGAAATGAATGGATAAATAAAACCTTAAAAAAAAAAAAGACTTTGAGGGGACCTATAGAAGGTCCATGTGGCTGGAGGTCCAAGAACCAGAGGACATCAAGAAGGCTGGAGGACGTCTCTGGGAAGAACCAGAGAAAGGGAGTCAAGAAAAGAGGTCAGAAAGGAGCAAGTTCAGGCAGAAATGTTCACATAGTCTCAACCAGCGTGTTCAGCTGCTGCTTTAAATGGCCATTCTGACCTATGGTGAGTGTGCTCTGGGAGCACTTCGGTCAGCCAGAGTGCAATGTTTCAGTGCTTTCAGGGGCAGACTATCCACATTGTTCTACAATAACCTGCCTAGGAGATTTCTCAGCCAAGCATTCGAAGGAAGGAAGGAAGGAAGGAAGGAAGGAAGGAAGGAAGGAAGGAAGGAAGGAAGGAAGGAAGGAAGGGAGGGAGGGAGGGAGGGAGGGAGGGAGGGAGGAAGGAAGGAAGGAAGGAAGGAAGGAAGGAAGGAAGGAAGGAAGGAAGGGAGGGAGGGGAAAGAGAAAAAGAAAAGAAAGCAAGCTTGTCTTGGTAAGGCAAACTCACATTCAATATGTTCTAGTTTGGGACAGTACAAAAAGGTAAGGTTTTATTTAGGCCTATATAGTTAGTATTTAAAAAGCAATAATATCACCCAATATGTGTGCAGATTTGGGCAGTGAATATGTTACTTCAGGCAGCAAAAGGGATTTCCCAGATGTAATTAAGCTAAGGATCCGGAGACCGGGAGGTTTTCCAGGATTATTTAGGTGGACCTAATGTAATCACAGCGTCTTTATAGGAGAGAAGCAGCTGGGTCGGAGTCAGAGCAGCAGAGGTAGGAGGCAGGTGATGGCTGGCTTTGAAAACAGAAAGAAGCCAGAGGCCTAGATATCCAGATGAACTACCTCTTCTAGGGACCTGGGGAAGGCGGGAAATAGATTATGCCCTAGAGCTTCCGGAAGGAATGCGGTTCTCTGCTGACACCTGGATTTTAGCCCCACTTTTGAGCTTCTGATCTCCAGAACAAAAAGATTTAAAAAACGAAACAAAACTTGTGTTTTTTGAAGCCACTGAATTTGTGGTAATTCATCAAAGGGGCAACAGGAAGTTAACATGAGATAGATAAGCCAATTACTTCCCCAAGGTCCTATCAATAGAAATGATGGATCATAAGTTAAACCCAGATCATCTCTGACTCACATATTCATGCTTAAAACACTGCTGTAGCAGTATGAATTACATATAAATAAGGGAAGAATAATCTACTGAATTATTTCAATTAGAGACTTTTTCTGAAAGTCTGAAATATTTAGGGTAAGGACATAGTACAGTAGTTTGAGTTAGTTTTGCTATCAAATCTGTCTTCTAGTGTTAGTGGTATAAAAGACCAATCGCAACAAGTCCAGGAGTGAATCTTGAGTGAGAAAGAATATTGTTCCTCAAACGTTCTCCTCTTCCTCCTTCACGTACTTCTACTATCACCCTGACCTACTTACCATATTTTGCTGTGTATAATGCACACCCATGGTTTTGTGTGCATTATACATGGGATTATTATGCCCATTATTATACCCATAGTATTTAATCATTATACCTATGTATAATGTGCATCCTTATTTTTCCCTCAAAAATTCAGGCAAAAACATATGCATTATACATGGCAAAATATGTTACTTTGAATTCTTGAGTGCTTACACTTTTAGCAATATATGCTGTGCTTTTCATAGAGGAAGTCCATTCATCCTTCACATACATTAACACTTTAGTGAAGACGTTTAGTACACTGCATCACTATTATGGCATGTAACTGGAGTGCATGACAAAAATAAAGAGGGGAGAAGTTGAGAGAATGGGGGCTTCTGATATGTTTAAGTCTGTGAACAACTGCCCTGTGTGTAATCAGATGAGAAGATTCAAGTCTGAAATGAGTGAAAGATGTGCCAAGTGCCTTATGGAGTGGTCCTAGGAACTTACATGGAAGAATAGGTTTTTAAAAGTAGTCCAGATAGGGCAATATTAAAGCTTACTTTGAAAAACAAGCTCAGAAAGATCCTTTGGTACCCAAGAAACAGGATGCTAGATCCTTCAGCAGAAGAAAGAAGAGAGACTGATTATACAATATTTAAATAAGTCCCTCTGGAACACACACAAAGCAAATAAGCTGCCATGGCTGGTTGTCTCATAAGAGACAAGTATAAACTCAGGGCGACCGCATGCTCACCATGATCTTCTGTAAGGGTTAGCTGTTCGTCTCCCATTTCATCTGGGTTCTAATTTTTCTAATCTCCATTTTATTAATATTATTCATGTCTTGAGTTGTAAATTGTCTAAGATTGTTTTTGAAAAGAGGTACAGTAGATATAAATTTAAGTTAAACTACACAATGTCTGGACCTTCAGTTGTATAAAATCTGAAACTTGAAAGAGAAAAAAAATTTTTTTTTAATTTTGGGACTTTTTAAAAGATTTTATTTATTTATTTTTAGAGAGGGAAGGGAGGAAGAAAGAGAGAGAAACATCAATGTGCGGTTGCTGGAGGCCGTGGCCTGCAACCCAGGAATGTGCCTGACTGGGAATCAAACCTGCGATGCTTTGGTTCGCAACCCACGCTCAATCCACTGAGCTTATGCCAGCCAGGGTGAGAAATAATTTTTAAATGTAAATATTACCTTTTAGGTCACTTTGCAAATCATCACCTTCACATCCATTGACTCTCTTTTGAAATCTCAATCTCTTGACTTCAGGGTCCCTTGAGATTCCACGGGAATTTGAAGGTGAGTTTTTCTATTTCTGCAAAAACGTCCATAGGATCTTGATAGAAATTGCATTGTAAGTATAGATCACTGTGGGTCATGTTGACATCTTAACAATATTAAGCTTTCTAATTCATGAACATGGATGACTCTCCATTTATTTATGCCTTCTTTGATTTCTTTCACCAGTGTTTTATAGTTTATTTGTACAAGTCTTTCACCTTCTTGGCAAAGTTTAGTTCTAAGTGTTTTTATTTTTTTTTTCATGCTATGGTAAATAGAATTGATTTTCTTAATTTCATCTTTGTATTGTTCATTGTTAGTTTATGGAAATGCAATCCATTTTTGTTTGTTGATATTCTATTCTACAACTCTTCTGAATTCTTTTATTCTAATTGTTTTTCTTTAAGGTTTTCTGTATACAAGATCATGTCATCTGTAAACAGAAATGATATTCCTTCTCCCTTTCCAACTTGGATGTCTTTCATTTCTTTTTCTGTCTAATTGTTCTGGCCAGAATTTCCAAAAGAAGTGGTGATATTGAACATCCTTGTCATTTTCTTGATTTTGTGGGATGGTCCTTTTTAATATATTTCTTTATTGATATTCTCATTATGTTCATTTATTTTCCTGATATTTTTAGTTCTTTGTGCATGTTTTATTTTAACTCGTTGATAATATTTAACAATTTATTAAGGTCCTCTCCTGGTTAAGTCCAATGTCTGGACTTTCTCAGGGACAGTTTCTATCACTTTATGTGGTTCCTTTGAATGGGTCATACTTTCCATTTTTTATATGACTTGTGGGGTTTTTTTGAAATAGGATATTTGAATATTATAATGTGGTAACCCTGGAAATCAGATCCTCCTCCTTCCCCAGGGTTTGTTGTTGCTTTTTAATTTTTTAAAATTAAAGTCTCTAGTAGTCCTTTTGTCTAGTGATTTTCTTACCCCCTCCCCCACATTGAACTCATCGTCATGCGTGATTACTGATGTCTGTGTTCTTTAGTGTGTGTTCAGCAAGTGTTATGACAGAGCATTGCTCGATTTCCAGGACTAAAACAACAACAAGGAACAACCCAGTCTCTGCAGATGGTCTGTATGCTAAGGCTCTCGTGAACACTTACCCAGGCTTGCACAAACTCTAGGGATGGGTCTGAGGTGAAAGCTTAAGGTCTTCTCAGATCTTTTCTGAGCATGCTTGCCCTGTCCGGTGGGATTTCTAAATCCCTGTGTATACATGAGTGCTTTTGAATGCCCTAATTTCCCAAAGAAATTTTCTTCTGACTTTCTTCTAGCCCTTAGCTGATCTGTTGTACATCTCAACCATGATCTTTTGTTCTGGGCAATGCAGACTCTGTCTGCCGCCCAGTGTTAACAAGCATTGCTTGCTGTTTTTCTAGCCTAGGTAAGTCCCCAGTTTTGTGAAACAGACAAGCATCTTGCCTCAGTCCTTCAGGCAGCCAGCCCCCAGGCAGGTTGGAACAGAACTACCCGCTAATTGTTGAATAAATTGTACTCTGTTCCCTCAGGAGCAGGGTCCAAGGTCCCACCCTGGGAACACAGGTTGCTGTCTTCCAGACTACCACTGACCTCATGGGAGGGGTGGGGGGAGGGGCAAATAAACAATATCACAAAACTTTCCTATTGTTTTTAGGTTGTTTTTTTCTTTGTTCAGCATTTGCTCGGTTGCTGTGCACTTTTGACTACTTTTCAGAGTTCTGACAGGGTTGGTTACCATCGTTTCTGCTTAACCTTTGATAGCGGATAGGAGCGTGGAGCTGCCTACTCAGCCAGGTTGATGCCACTCCCTGGAGCGACCTTTCTATCTCTCTGGTAATGCTTTTTGCCTTAAGATCTATTTATTGGATATTATTACACTTAAGCCAACTAGTAATAGTGTAATCATGGTATAACTTTTTCTGCCATTCTGCAACTGTGTGTTTAATGTGAGTCATGTGAGTCTTAAACATGGTATGCAGGTAAGCTTTTTGCAGCCCATCCAGCAATTTTTGCCTTAATTAAAATATTAAATCCTTTTACATAGAATGTAAATGCTTATATGTCTGATTTTAAATCTACAGTCTTTTGGGGGTTTTCTAATTGAATCTCATCTTCAACATTTTTTTTTCCTTTGGTTGGTTTTTGGCATATGATACAACATGGTCAAACCTTGAAAACATTACACTAAGTGAAAAAAGCCAAACACAAACATTACATAAGTAATATTGCATTTATAAAGTTCCATAAACATTCCATTTTTTAAATAGGCAAATATATAGGGACAGAAAATAGATTTGTGGTTACCAGGGGCTGGGAGGCAAGTGGCATGGTGAGTGACTGCTAATGAGTATAGGGTTTCTTTTTGGCATGACAAAAATGTTCTGGATTTATATAGTGCTGATGGTTGCACAGCCTTGTGGGTATATATTTTAAACTATTGAATTGTATAATTAAGAAGGTAAATTTTATGGTATGTAATTTACATCTCAACTTTTTTAATTAAAAAATTAATGATTAATATCATCTGCACAATTTTTGTTTCTTTTGCTTATAACATTCTTATTTTTGAGCTTTAAAAATACATAATAAGCCCTAGCTGGTGTGGCTCAGTGGTTGAGTGCCAGCCTGAGAATCAAAGGGTTGCTGGTTCAATTCCCAGTGTAGGGCACATGCCTGGGTTAGGAGCCAGGTCCCCAGTAGGGGGCGTGTGAAAGGCAACCACACACTGATGTTTCTTTCCCTGTCTTTCTTTCTCCCTTCCCCTCTCTAAAAAATAAAATAAATAAAATCTTAAAAAAAAACCCAGAATAATGAGAATGAACATTTAAATTGTCTAGTTATCAAACCACATTTATAAACAATCTGATTGATAGGAGGATACCATTCCAACAGCAAATTCCTCTTTCACAGGAAAGAGAAAATTTTTAGGATAAAAAAGTAAAAGGAATTTCAAAAAATAGAGGAAGAGCAGCCTATATTTCTTAAAGAAAAAAATAAGGTAACTTTATGAAGCTTGAATATAAAATGAACACTGGCGATCAGAGATAGTTATTTGTTTAACAGAAAGTTCTAAAGCATCAAGTGATGCTTCTAAAACCAGCCAAACTTTCAGTTATGATATAAATAAGCTCTGGGCATCTCACACACAGCATGGTGACTACAGTTAATAATGCCGTATTTTACACCTAAAATTTGCTGAGAGAGTTGATTTTAAGTGTCTCACACACACAAAAGAGGCCGTTGTGAGGTGATGGATGTTTCAATTAACTTGATTTTAATCATCACCTTGTATACTCTAAATAGACACAATTTTTATTTATCAATTATTCCTCAATAAAACTAGAAAAAAAATGAATAAAACCAGTCATTCATGAGCAGTCTTGACAAACCTTTAGAATCCACATTGGAACAAATTTTCATTCCAAATGTAAGCTTAAAAATAAAGGCAGTCAGGCCATTTTTCCAAAGGCACTTCTGAAAGGATACAGGAATCCCATTTCTGTGGAAACTGAGCACTAACCCTACATGGACAAGGAGGGAAGAAGATGGTAAAGTTATAGACCCCAAGCGCGTGCTAGCTGGCTGCTGGCTGCTGAGACGGACCCTGCTGAGCAATCCTTGATAGTACGAATACCAAATAGTTCCTACTCATTAATCCATGACAGTATTGATACTGATGCAAAAAGCAGCTACCTTGTGTCTTGCATTGCCAGGTCTTTTACTTACATCAGCTTGTATAATACTCTCTACTTTCCTAGGCAGAAGATACCATTTTCATCACCGTTCAGGTTTAGGGAGTAACCTGCTGTAAGTCAGCCATCAAAGACAAAATTCTTCTACCATTTGTTTGGCTCCAAACCCCATGACACATAGCTTTTTTTACTGTCCCCAACTGACAGGAAACTAAACCTAAAGGCATTGGCTGCTGCATCTTGGCAAGTAGCCCGGCGTCAACAGGGAGCTCAAACAAGTTGGGGGATTTAAATGAGTCTCTTCACCTAGGCTTGTGGCTCCTACTTCCAGAGAGGTCGGCTGAGCAGAAACAGTCCCCACTCGTCTCACCAGTTTCCAAAGTGCCCCACCCTTGGGATATGCTTTGTGTCTACTGGGGCCCATGACGAATGAATACCGTCGTCTTATTTGAAGTTTTCTTCAGTGAGCAAACAAATACAATCGATTCCAGAGCAAGTGCTGCAGCTATTTTAATTATTTGGCAACTTAAGTACCAGTTGGAACTTGTGTTCTGGCCTGCGAAGGACTCCAAGAAAAGCCGACCTAAATCAGTGCGAAATCAGGAAAGAAATGATCGACGTTGTGTTAAGAGTACAAACGAAGGCAATCAGATTCATAAGAAGTTTGAAACTTTTCATCATAAGAGGGCCGTGAAAGGATAGTGTTCACAGATAATTACAGATATTAACATAAAACTTCCTCAAATTTGTAATGGCATATTTTAAGAAGAGTTAGGAATAACTTTTTTTTTCAGTCTGTGTGTGTTTGCTGTCGTTGCTGTTTCTAACAGCGTCGGGGAACGGCTACAGAGAATGCGGGTCGAGATCCTTGGTACTGATCCTGGGGCCCTGAACCAGGTGCATAGTGTCTCCTGAGAGCTCTGTGGACTCTCGGTCCCCTCCCAGAACTACGGAACCAGAATCTGCATTTTCACATGATCTCCAGGTGATTTCTATGCAATAGTCCGGGCATAAATGAGGACAGCCTCTGAGGGTGGTAGTGGTGTTTTTTCCCCCTGGGAATAGGAGGTGGGAATAGCGGGTGAAGTGAGTGGAGCCTGAAGTTATCCTGAGGTGAGAGGATTAATCCGGCGAAAAGTGATCAGGCTGGCCCATGTGGAATTTCCCTCGAGGACATGGTTATATAATATAAACATTTAACTTTTTAAAAAAGATTTTATTTATTCACTTTTAGAGAGAGGGGAAGGGAGGGAGAAAGAGGAGGAGGGAAACATCGATCTGTGAGGTTGGCTGTCCCACACCCCCAACCAGGGGGCTGGCCTGCAACCCAGGCATGCGTCCTGACTGGTCACCCATCCAGCAACCTTTTGGTTCGCAGACCCTGCTCATTCCAGGGAGCCACACCAGCCAGGGTGTAAATACTTAACTTTTCAGTGACATTGAGGTTGGGAGAGAGATGTCAATTTACCTTCTTAAACCCAGACCATTAGCCAGTAAAACGACAAAACCCTCCCTTAAATACTTCAACCCCAATTTTGATGCACTTTCAGAAACCAGATCTTTGTCTAAATTATAGGACTGATGTTTTAAGGAGCTAATAAAAGCTTCTGAATGGAAAATAGTGTAGATTTTTGGAAATGTGGATCACTTATTTAAATTTACTGTCCTTTGCTGTGAACTAGGAACAATGCTACTCATTGGCTTGTTGAAGTGCTGTACATGGTATATTTTTGAAAATATTAGGATAATTATTAGAATCAGTATTCATTTCACACCACCATAAACACAGCACTAGCCTCACTATTTACAAACTAAACCAGTGTGAATCCATTTTCTGGCTATCTACATCTGGCTGTTGAAAGCAGCAGAGCTTGCCTTAGAACTTGAAGTTTTGGGTTATGTTTCAATGTTTATTTGTGAACATACACAATGAAGATGGTTAAAAGTAAACAACCATGTCCTTGGCTGGGTGGCTCAGTTGGTTGGAGTGTCGTGCCATACACCAAATAGTTGCAGGTTCAATTCCTGGTCAGGACACATACCTAGGTTTTGAGTTCAATCTCCAGTCAGGGAGTGTACAGGAGGCAGCTGATCAATGTTTTTCTCGTGCATCAGTGTTTCTCTCTCTCTCTCTTCCCTTCTCTCTCTCTCTCTAGTATCTATAAACATTAAACACATCCTCTGGAGAGGATAAAAACATTAATGACCATAGAAGACCAAGGAGAACTCATTTGTAAAAGGGTCATTTGTCATCAGTCTTGCCAGGAATGACACCAGACAGTCTTTACATTGTCTTGCCTGTTAAAGAAGACATTAAAATTTTGAGCAGAGTCCAGCCCAGACCCATTTTGAAGCAAACTGAGGTGAGAGGGCTGGTTAGAGAGTTAATAATTTACACTGCTCTATTTTACAAGGCTAGTTTATGTACCTCAATTGCTGGCTCCTCATTTCCCCACCCCATGCTACTTTTTGCTACATAGCAAACTACCCCACACTTGTGGACTGGGATCTTCTGAAATGCTGCATTCTCCGAGTCACTTTTTAGTAATAGACCTGATAGTTAATCTCCACTTATCCTTTTCTAGTGCTTTATTTCCTTTTTAAAAAAATATATTTTATTGATTATGCTATTACAGTTGTCCCAATAATTCCTCCCTCCACCTGGTATCCCATTCCCTCCAGCAATCCTCCTTCTTAGTTCATGTTCATGGGTCCTGTATATAAGTTCTTTGGCTTCTCCATTTCCTATATTATTCTTGACAACCCCTCTCTATTTTGTACCTACCAGTTATGCTTCTTAATCCCTGCACCTTTCCTCCATTCTCCCCCTTTCCCCTCCCAGCTGAGAACCCTCCAAATATCTCCATGTCTATGATTGTGTTCCTGTTCTGGTTGTTTGCTTAGTTTGTTTGGGTTTTTTTTAGATTCATTTGTTCATAGTTGTGAATTTGTTGCCCTTTTAATGTTAATAGTTTTGACTTTCTTTTCCTTAAATAAATCCCTTTAATATTTCATGTAATAATGGCTTGGTGATAATGAACTCCTTTAGCTTTACCTTGTCTAAGAAGCACTCTATCTGTCCTTCGATTCTAAATGATAGCTTTGCTAGATAGATTAATCCAGGTTGTAGGTCCTTGCTTTTCATCACTTTGAATACTTCTTGCTAATCTATTTTTGCCTGCAAAGTTTCTTTTGAGAAATCAGCTAATAGTTTTATGGGATCTCCTTTGTAGGTAACTGTCTGCTTTTCTCTTGCTGCTTTTATGATTCTCTCTTTATCTTTAATCTTTGTCATTTTAATTATGATATGTCTTGTTATGGTCCTGTTTGGGACTCTCTGTGCTTCCTGGACTTTCCTTTTCTATTGTCTATTTCCTTTTCCAATTTAGGGAAGTTTTCTCTCATTATTTTTTCAAATAAGTTCAATTTCTTGCTCTTCCTCTTCTTCTTTTGGCATCCCTATGATTTGGATGTTGGTATGTTTAAAGTTGTCCCAGAGGTTCCTAAGCCTATCCTTATTTCTTTTAATTATTTTTTCTTCCCGATGTTCTGATTGAGTGATTTTTTCCTTCCTTATGTTCCAAATTGTTGGTTTTGATTCTCAGCTTCATCCTCTCCACTGTAGGTTCCCTGTAGATTTTTCTTTACTTCACTTTGTGTAACCTTCATTTCTTCCCTTATGTTTTTGCTGTACTCATTGAGTTCTTTCAGAATTCTGATCACCAGTGTTTTGAACTCTATATCTGATAGGTTGATTATCTCCATTTCACTTAGTTCTTTTTCTGGGGTTTTGTTCTGTTCTTTCCTTTGGGCCATACTCCTTTGTCTCCTCAATTTGGCAGCCTCCCTGTGTTTGCTTCTGTGTATTAAGTAGAGCTGCTTTGACTCCCTGCAAAAGGCATCTGTAAATTGTGTGGGGGTGGAGCCTTAGGTAATTGCCAGGGCAGGGCAACCTGCTTCATCATTTTGTGGCTCTGTGTGGAGGGAGGGCTCAGAGATGGGACAATACCGCTGCCTGGCTGCTAGAGGCTTGCTTGGCACTTACCACATTTCCAGTCACTTCCTGTATGTGACAGGTGCCCTTTTAGCTGTTGCTTGGGTAGTGATTCCAGGAGTGTGTGAATTTGCATATATTCTTAGTCTGTGCAGGCCCTTTAAATGAACTCTCCTGAAAATCCAGCAATTCCTTCTGCCGACCCAACCTCCACTGGTTTTTACAGCCAGAAGTTACAGGGATTTATCTTCCAGAGCTGGAACCCTGAGCTGTGCAGTCTGACCTGGGACTGGAACCACTTGCTCCCAAGGTATCCCTCCAGATTTGTATCCACTCCACATGAATGTGAGACCACCTGTTGTGCTGTGTTTCTCCACTCATCTCTGAGCTCTGTTCCCCCTACCCATCAGGATGAACGTGGCTTCTTTAAATCCTTTGTTGTTGGATTTACATACAGCTCAATTTTCTGACAGTTCTGGTTGTTATTTTTTATTATTATTTTAATTTTAATTGTTGTTCAAGTACAGTTTTCTGTCTTTTACTCCCATCCTAGCCCACCCCCTGGTTGTTATTTGTTTTGAGAAATAGTTGTAATTCTCTCTGTGGTTGCAGGACGAGGTGAAGAGTGTCTGCCTATCTACTGCTTTGTTACTCCAATCCAGATTTTAGGGGTGAAGGTAATATCACCAGCCTAAGACTGTGCTCGCATAACTGACTTTACTGAAGAGCCATGAGTGACTAGAGCAAAATTACATGTAAGGCAAAAACTTAAAAATATATGCTAATTATAACTTCCCACATTACAGATTTCTTAAAAATAGTTAAGGCCCACATGATGTCACCACCACCACCATAAAAATAAATAAACAAAAATAGTTAAGCCCTTCCTTAGACACCTCAAACTTCCATTTCTCGGTGTCCACTCACTTCTTCAGAAAGAGAGAAGGAAAGTAGGCAAGTTTTTTTTGTATCTTTCAGTATACACTACCATGTTTCAGGAAAACCCCTTACCAGAGCTGAAGTTCAACTCCCCATCTCTTCCCCAGTGGCATCTTGCAGACAACAAGTTGCCATGGAACAATTTTCCAAATGTTAACATTGAGTGTGGTGGGGGGAGAGCTCTATCAGGGGGGCCCCATGTGGGCTTTGGCCTTCCAAGGCTTCTGTTCTCCTTTGAGAATTCTCTACAGGTGAGCAATGAGGATGTGCCTCTTCATTCTTCTTGCAGGCTCTTAGCGGGTTTCTTCCCCTACATCCATTTGCACCCTTCGAGGATAAACAATAGCAACAGTGGCATCTACATCCATACAAAGGATGTGAACCATTTCTCTACTTGCAACCTCATGAGCAGGCCCCTTTCCCTCAGTGGACAGAGTGTTTCACTGTGCAGAGCACCAGTGACAGTTCCTCTGTGTGTATTTCTCTGCCTCCAGACCTTGCCCAGGAACCTACTAATATTTTCATATTATAAAAACAAATCAGACCCATTAAAGTGTCTTTCCAACAATAAAGAGGATAATCCTGGTGGCTACTGCGTAGCTATACAAAGTCCAAACAGAAGCATTGATTGTCCCTTTATTTTTACCTTTGACCAAACCGAGTTCTTGGACCCAATAAACAGGGGAGGAGCAATTTAAAGATTACAGAATTCTTTCCTTCTGTCCAGAGCACAGCCTGAGAGGCTGGGCTTTTCTACATATATAATCTCTATGTAATTTATGAATGCCATTTTCCCCAGGGGAAGATAATAATCTGAGGCAAAATGTGCCACGTACCTAGATAGTAGCCAATGTGCCTTAAGAACCTGTTTCCTGCTCACCTCAGTGCTCTCACCCCATCTGACCACCTGCCAAAGGTGGTCAGACCATGTGGCCCGTCTTCAAAACAGTCCCTTTAATACATAGGCTTTTGTTTCTTAGCATTTTGACAGAATTATTCATTAAGACTAGATTTCCTACAATGACTTCATCCTGAAAGAAAGCAAGCAAAGCATACATTGTACCCCCACTTTTAAGAAAGCTCCTAGTATACATCATTTACTGAGAATCTTAATATCCCTAACTAAAAAAGAAATTAATTTTAAAAGTACTTCAAAAAGTTAAAAGTAATCTTAAGTCCTAATAAATCTCCTCTGGGTAATTAACATGGTGAAAATGTGTACTTGGATACAGCGTGGTAACTGATTTCCTGGTTGTAGAAATGGGTTCAGTGGGAGCAATTGGATCCTTCTGCAGGCGCTATCTGGAGTGGAGCGACACCTTCTGGTTAACATGGAGTACTGCATGCTAGCCGGCCCCCTTTGTGGAAGCTCTCTGGTTGGGCTTAGATCAAGAGTAGAATCAACTGACCAAGTTTAGTAAACTAACCAAATTCAGCCTTATCAAAAGGGCCAAAGGTAGGTGAGAGTGTTGGTTAGAGAATTGATAATTTACAGTGCTCTATTTTACCAGCTGTAACTGGCCACTGGCCTCTTAGAGAGAAACAAAGCAGTGTCAAGGACACAAATTATCTAGAATTATGGGAAGTATTGGCCAGATCCTCCACACCCTCCACTACATGTCCCACCCCAGAGAAGACTTCACAAGACAAAAATTCAATGGAGTCTTTCCAACAGTCCAGATCCTGTCTTGGATAATACACAGGTGGCTGACCAATTGTTAAAGGGCATTACTCATCCTATTATTCTGGTAGGCAATAGGGGAAAAGCTACCACAATAATGGGATTCCTAACTTCCCAGGAGTGTATGGCTGTATTAGTTTGCTAGGGCTGTCTTTACAAAGGACCACAAATGGGGTGGTTTAAACAATAGAAATATATCGTCTCACAGATTGGAAGGCTAGAAGGCCCAGGTAATGTCTCAGCAGGGTTGGTTCTGTGAAAGAGCATTGCAGAAGAATAGGTTCCATGCTACTCTCCTAGTTTCTGGGGTTTCAGGAACTCTTTAGTGTTTCTTGACTTGTAGACACATCAGCCCAATTTTTGCTTTCATGTTCAGATGGCATTATCCCCTCTGTGCATGTATGTTTCCTTATATGGCGTTCTCTTTGAAAAAAAATTATTTTTATGTTTAAACTGTTTTTATTGTTGACACCATTACAGATGTCCCCATTCCCCCCACTTTGTCCACCTCCACCCAGCCCCGCCCCTTTCTCTCTGGCCATCATCACACTGCTGTCTGTGTGTATGTGTTATGTGTATATGGTTACACGGTGTTCTTTTGTAAGGACTCTAGTCATATTAGACTAGAGGCCCACCCTTGTTGGTATGACATGACTGTAAATCATCACAGCTGCAATGGCCCTAATTCCAAATAAGGATTCTGTCTTTGTATTTAACCTTGGTATTTTAATTATGTGTCTTGGTGTGGGCCTTTTTGGGTTCATCTTGTTTAGTGCTCTCTCACTTCCTGGATATTATGTCTATTTCCTTCAACAAGTAGGGTAGTTTTCCATCAGTATTTTTTCAAATAGGTTTTCAATTTTTTGCTGTCTTTCTCCTCCTTTTGGTACCCCCATGGTGTGAATGTTAGTGTGCTTGAAGTTGTTCCAGAAACTCCTTAAACTATCCTCAATTTTTTAGATTCTTTTTGCTGTTTTGATTGGGTATTTTCTGCTTCCTTTTCTTTCAAATTGCTGATTTGATTCTCTGCATCATCTACTCTACTGTTGATTCCCTATAAGGTATTCTTCATTTCAGTTATTAAAGTCTTCACTTCTGACGGTATTTTTATGTTTTTTATCTCCATTTGTATGTTTCCTATCTCTGTTGAAGTTCTCACTAAGTTCGTTTAATCTTCCCTGAAGTTCATTGAACATCCTTACAACCAATATTTTGAACTCTGCATCTGGTGGATCGCTTGTCTCTATTTCACTTAGTTCTCCTTTTGGAGTTTTGTTCTATTCTTTAATTTGAGACATGTTTCTTTGTCTCCTCATTTTGGCATCCTCCCCATATTTGTTTCTATGGATTAGGTAAAACTGCTACGTCTTCCAGACTTGGTACAGTGGCCTTATGTAGCAGGTGTCCTGAAGAGCCCAGTGGTGCAGATTCCACAGTAACCTGAGCTAGTTGCTCCAGCCCACTGGTGGGCTGTGTGCACCCTTCTATTGTAGTTGAACCTTGACTGCCAGGCCAATGGACTGTGAGGAATGGCTACAACCAGAGAGGAGGAGCTGCTGTGTGGGGCAAACTCCACAGAGCAGGAGTGACTTAAACAGGGCTCCTGTGCCTGATAAGTCTGCCCCCTGAGCATGTTGGGTGGTGCTGGTCCAGCATGGTCTGAAGCTGACCACCAGGTGCACTGACTCTGGGGCCTGGAGGGAGGTGCATGCCAAGATCAGCCACAACCAGTGCCCTGCCCAGGGCCACCTAATATGAGCTACAAAGTGATGTGCATTTGGCTGCTACTTATGCTGGCATTGGAGGTGCTGGGGAGAGGCCACAGGACAAACTGAGGCCAAGGACTGAGGCCAGCTGCCAGTAGTGCTGAGCCTGGGCCACTTAGCAAGAGGTAGAAGGCATGCCAAGGCCAGATGCTGCTTGTTTGGAGGTTGTGGACCTTTGAGAGGTTTCAGGAAAGTTGATAGCATGTGCCAGGATGCATTGTTTGTATGGAAATGCCACTGAAAACAACTTGGGCCCACAAAGTGGGGTGGGGCAGGGTCTTCCATAGGCTGCTTCTTGGCTATGTGCCTTCCGAAAGTTCAACCAGCTGCACTGATGATGGGCCATGAAGAGCAAAGTAGGGTAACTGCACGGAAAATAGCCCCTGAAGAAGAGACAACAGGTGCAGGATTGCCAGATGGAGCAAATAAAAATACAGGATACCCCATTAAATTTGAATTTCAAACAGACAATGAATAATTTTTTAAATACGAGCATATCCCATGAAGTATTTTGGGGCATACTTATACTAAAAAAAGTACTTTTTACTAAATATAATCACATCCTGTGCATTATTTTGGACATGCTTATACCAAAAATATATGCCAATACTATATGAGATATAGATATACAAAAAGAATTGCTTGTTGTCTGACATTCAAATTTAACAGGGAATCCTGTATTTTATCTGGCAACCCTAAATAGGTGGGAATACCTTTAATAGCTACGGCTTGGGCTGCCCAGTATATTCAGTGGGTTGTCAGTAAGTGTTTAATATCCAGTTCTCTGGGGAAAATAAATAAACAACACACCCTAAAAGCTTGGTCTAAGTGTTTGCTAATTTGCATGATGTGAATATTCCCACTGGGACTGATTTAAGGTGCTAAGATGCTGTCACTGAAGGCGAAGTCGGGAAGATAGGTGCAGTAGCACATCATTGTGTAGTACAGCCACCATGCAGATGCAATACCCTAAATGACCTGCAGGGCACTATAATACAGTGTGTGAAAATGATTCAGAAATGATGAGTTTTGAATGTCTCTATTTTAAATAAAACTTAATTATAAGTTTTTGTACTTTAACTTTTACTAATGGCTGAGCTTAATGACTGGCTTGGAGAATTCCTGGAAATTCACATTTCATTCTTACAAGTTGATAGAAACTGACTCTCAACACTAAAAGTGTGAGTACCTTTCAGAAAAAAATAGTTTGCTGAACTCAAAGCACAGCTCTAAAAGGCAGAGGGAATTTGGGGTGGGTTAAAAGGGCAGTATCTTATGTCCTTTGTAATATTTTATGTACTTTATTTGGAGTCATAAATTTAAGATGGAAGATATTCATATTAATATGGAATTTTTTAAACAAAAAATGATTTGAGCATACTATAAGGTCTTCATGATTTAAAAGGAAAATGGTTCTATTCTAAAGTAATTTTGCAGAAATGAGTCACAACTGAATAAGTTCATTATATTTTGATATACTTTAACAAACTTTCTGCTATATTCATTGATAACAGTACCCTTTATTATCAAGTGTTGAATGTTCTAAGCATAATTTGTATGGCCATTGGTTTTCCAGAGCTGCTAAAATCTTTGCCACACAAAAGTGATATCCTTATATAGTTTGTTTGTTTGTTTGTTTTAGATTTAGCTAATTTTTTAATTTTGTCTTAATTTTTTTCCTTTTTTTATTTCATTGATTATGCTGTTACAGTTGTCCCATTTTCCCCCTTCACTCCCCTCAACCCTGCCAACCCCTCCCACCCACATTCCCCCCCTTTAGTTCATGTCCATGTGTCATAAATTCTTTAGCTTCTACATTTCCCATACTATTCTTGCCCTCCCGCTGTCTATTTTCTACCTATTGTCTATGCTACTTATTCTCTATATCTTTTCCCCCTCTCTCCTCCTCCCACTTCCCTGTTGCTAACCCTCCATGTGATCTCCATTTCTGTGGGTCTGTTCCTGTTCTAGTTGTTGCTTAGTTTGCTTTTATTTTAGGTATGGTTGTTACTAACCGTGAATTTGAAGTCTTTTTTTACTGTTCATATTTTTAATCTTCATTTTCTTAGGTAAGTCCCTTTAACATTTCATATAATAAGGGCTTGGTGATGATGAACTCCTTCAACTTGGCCTTATCTGAGAAGCACTTTATCTGCCTTTCCATTCTAAATGAAAGCTTTGCTGGATAGAGCAATCTGGGATGTAGGTCCTTGCCTTTCAGGACTTGGAATACTTCTTTCCAGACCCTTCTTGCCTGCAAGGTCTCTTTCGAGAAATTTGTTGACATTCTGATGGGAACTCCTTTGTAGGTAACTGTCCCCTTATCTCTTGCTGCTTCTAGAATTCTCTCCTTCATTTTTACCTTGGCTAATGTAATTATGATGTGCCTTGGCGTGTTCCTCCTTGGGTCCATCCTCTTTGGGACTCTGTGAGCTTCCTGGACTTCCTGGAAGTCTATTTCCCTTGCCAGATTGGGGAAGTTCTCCTTTATTATTTGTTCAAATAACTTTCCCACTTGTTGTTCTTCCTCTTCCCCTTCTGGTAGCCCTATAATTCGGATGTTGGAATGTTTAAAGATGTCCCGGAGGTCCCTAAGCCTCTCCTCATTTTTTTGAATTCTTGTTTCTTCATTCTTCTCTGTTTGGTTGTTCCTTTCTTCCCTCTGGTCCACTCTATTGATTTGAGTCCCAGTTTTCTTCCCATCACTATTGGTTCCCTGTGCTTTTTCTTCAATTCTCTTATTGTAGCCTGCATTTGTTCATCTAATTTCTGACCTAAGTCAACCAATTCTGTGAGCATCCTGACCACCAGTGCTTTGAACTGTGCATCTGATAGGTTGGCTATCTCTTGGTCACTTAAAAAAATTGGCTCTGAGGCTTTCAATTCTGTTTGAGCCATCTTTTTTATTTTTTATTTTCCTTTGGTCTGGTTGCAGCTGTTACGTAAGGGTGGCGGAGCCTTAGGTGTTCACTGGGGTGGGGCACCCCAGTTGTTGGGTTGTGACATTGTATGTGGGGGCAGGGTCTGAGAAGGAACAATGGCACCTGCTCAGCTCTCTCTAGGACTTCTGTCCCCTTTGCCGCTTTCCCTCAAGCAAATTGGGCCCTTCTGGTGCTGGCTCCCAGGTGGATAGGCTTGTGTACTTTCTTGGACTCTGTGGGTTTCCCCAAGAAGTCTCCCACGAGGCTGAGAGAATCTCCCAGCCTCAACTCCCACAAGTGTTTTCAGTCGGTGCTCTTAGGCTTTGTTTCCCCGGCGCTAGGTCCCTGGATTGCGCAGTCTGTGTCACTGCCCATTTTTGCTTAGTTTGTCTGCATGCGAATGTGTGGCTGTGGACAGCCAGCTGCCTTGCACCCCTCACTGGGTCTGCTCATTGCCTCCCATGCCCAGGGTCTGCCACCAGGTTCGTCAGCTGTCCCTGCACTTCTGGGGTCCACCAACTGCCACCTGCGCTCTGTGTACCTGCATCTGCCAGCCACTGCTCCTTCCTGCGGGGACCCCTTGACCCCTCTCCGTAGGCTTCCGACTCCGCCCCTCCTTACCAGTCTGGATGTACAGTAGTCAGACTTCCATTTGGTTCATTTCTCTCTGTTCTGGTTGTTTCTTGTTTCTCAATTTTTGTTGTCCTTAGTTTTGGTTGCATGAGGAGGCATAGTGCGACTACCTATGCCTCCATCCTGGCTGGAACTCCTATAGTTTGTTATTTTGCAATTTAGTTGTGTATTTTGAACCAATTTAGATGAATTATAAAGCTAAAAATGCAGTCCTTGGCACTAACAATAAACTGTAACAGTGTAAAAGCCCCGGGCATTCCTAATATGGTAAAGATTGTTTTTGAGACATATGAAAAACAATTTAGTGCTAGACAGAAAATGAACAACTTTGAAGTACCCAACATTTCACATCAAGATTTAGAAATCTGAGGAGCATGCCGATTTTCTAATTAGCCTTAAAACATTTTCTTTGTAACTATAATTGAAAATAAAATAATAAGATAAATTAAAGTACTTGTTCTTTGTTGTGTCTTTTCTAATCTAGTACATCTTTTCTTCCTACATCTTGAAATATATGAAATGTGTAGGAGAAAAACTCCTCAGCTCACATAATTGTTTCTCCTGGCATTGGTGCCACCAAAGAAAATGTACAAAGTAAAAATATGTCTAGGTCTTTGTCAGCTGAATTCTCTGAAGTTCAAGGGGAGCTTTGCTGTGCCTGTGTTTCAACTAATGTTCAATTCCTTAACATCGCAAATTTAGTTTTTCTTAAGATTCTAAATTTAGCTTAGAGATCTTGATTTTCCATATATAAATAAAATAATTTTGCATATATTAGAAAAATATTCTTTAATGTTTTCCTAACAGTTTAAAGTCCCCTGAACAAATAACCTATTTATAAACATATTCAATTAAATTACCAATGGTTTATAAACTTCTGGAAATTTATGAAAAGAATAATGAAAAAAAAAAACACAAGCTGTGACCCACCCCCTTAGTTTCAGACACAGAAGATCTAGGATATGGCTCAAGAACACGGACATCTCCCTTGTTTCCAGGTGATGCTGACACTGCTAGTCTGGGGACCACCCTCTGAGAGCCACTGAATCCTTAAAGCAACAAGTACCGATGCAAAGTCTCTAACTTTCTTGGACACTTCAGACATCTAACAAGGTAGGCAAAGAGGACATGTAATCAAGATCTTCCTGAGTATTTAACTCTTATACATCAAATTCTCTTAAACATTCAATTCAGTTTACAAACAATAAAATTCTTCTACACCTGCTAAGTCAAAATAGAAAGTGTAATATCAATGACACATTTCAAGTGAAAATCACATGGCTGAAATATCAGATTCTCTAACAAGTTAGATTCACAAACACTTTAAATCACAAGATTTAAAGGCCTTAGCTCAGTGAGTACAAAATTCATAAGCAGAGCACTGACTGGGTAGTTCAGTTGGTTAGAGCATTGTCCAACCAGGTGCACCAAGGTTACCGGTTTGATCCCAGTTAGGGTCAGGACACATACAAGAAGTAGCCAATGACTATATAAATAAGTGCAACAACAAATAAATCTCTCTATTAATTTAAAAAATGTTTTAATTTATAAGCAGAGTTACCAACTCTAAGGGACTAAGGTTACTAGAACCAAGGCTTTGAACCATGAAATAGTACTGTGTGAAAGTAAGATTTAGAAACAAAAACATTAAGAAAAGGAAATGAGTTTTACTTACAAACTTTTGTGAATGAATCATATTTTAAAAGAATTGGTTCACCAAACAAACAAAACAAAACAATAATTTAAGGAAAAAGCTACCGATATTGGTCTGTCCATGCCTGAGAAGCAATATTCCCTCACATGATTGCTGTTTCTGAAAGAATCATCACTAACCTGCAGGTGACAGCTGTGCAATTTCAGGGTCAAATCTGGTTGTGTGAGAGAGTCAGTTTCACCTAATGCTAGTAAGGGTATCTTTTTAAAAAATCACATTTTAAGGTAGCATTTTATATTAGATTACATTTTAGATTTGTTTTTTCTCTAGTTGTGGTATGTGACACAGCAGCAGGACCCAAGGACAGGTGGTCTTCGCCAGTAGTTGATCAGTAAATGGACACCAGGTTGAATTTACCTGAACCATACCACCATAGCTAGACATGCAACCCCATCGCTCCAGCTGTACGGGGCCAATGGGGAGAATGGGGGATCGCCAACCCTATTGCATCTGGGACTCGGTTATGCAACTGCTCAACATCACCGAACCCCCAGGCATCTTTCCATTTCAATCATCTTAAGATTTTAGCCTACTCTTTTTCTTCTTTTATCCCCTGATTTTATTGGGTAGATTCTGTAGCCCCTTGTTTTTCAGTTGTTGCTAATTTCCTTCACTAAGGATGCAACTAATCTTCCTATTGCCTGACTGAGTCTATCTTCTTTCCTTCTGTCAGAGTTCCGATCATTCTTTGACACTCTTTAATATGTAGAGCCAATAATCAAAACACTCCACAGCTTTACTGAAAACCAGACCATGAAGAACATGGTTGCATATAGCTACAGCACAATACTAATTAGTCTTAGTCCACCTCTCAGAGAAAAATACTTCATCTGTAATACAATTTAAGAAGTATTTTCACTAAATCTATGTAAAAACATGAGATTAAAATTTGAAAGTCTCAAATGCCTTAGTTGGCACTCCAATGTTCACTTGGCATTTTTCTTAGAAGCTTTTTATAGTCTAGATTTACTGATGTTAAAAAGATTACAAGGATTAGCATTTCCAGATACATTAGAGATGCTTGCCCTTCAGAAATACAAATATGTTGCTGAACAGTGGAGTAGGTATCTGTGGTGCTAGAGACAAAAAAGAAAAACCCTTGCTGAGCTATTTATAAGCAAAGGAGAAGGAAAACAAACAAACTAAAAACAACACTAATTGAAACACAAATTCCTATTAATAAAAAACAGCAGGAGCTGGTAGATAAACTTGGTAGGTAGACTGAAGGTGTATTTCTTCTGAGGCAATAGCTGAATACATTTAAAAAGAAGTATAAAACATTGCGATAACACTGCATCCAGGTTTAAACTGCTCGTGAGAGCCATGCTGTGTAAGAAAACAAGGCATGCTTTAGATGATTTACAACATAATTAATTATCACACACTACTTTTTTTGGAAATTAGAAGAAAAATACAAAGTAATTTTTTTGTTGATTAAGACTAAAGAAATTAAATTGTTCATGTCATCCAAGAGAAAATCCCTACCTCAGTTCACCCATAAAGGCAAATCAAAGTCTTTGGGGTTGGAGTTTCCATGAAAGACAACATATTTCTCTGCAAGGGCATCAACAATAGTTGCATGAAGGTGTCCTGGCTTGTGTAGCTCAATGGATTGAGCACAGGCTGTGAACCAAAGGGTTGCCGGTTTGATTCCCAGTCAGGGCACATGCCTGGGTTGTGGGCCATGTCCCCAGTGGGGAGCATGTGAGAGTCAACCACACAATGATATTTCTCTCCCTCTTTGTCTCCTTCCCTTCCCCTCTCTCTAAAAATAAATGAATAAAATCTTTTTAAAAAATAGGTGCATGAATGCATGATTTGGTGCACTAATTTGGCAAAAAATAATTTGTTCCACTTTTCTACCCTGGAGTTGGTTCCCAGAAATGAAAGTGATATTCCAAGGCAGCTACATTCCTAAAATTGTGGCATTGAAGGATGGGTTTCAGGAAAGCTTCTCTGGTTTAAAAGTGGAGGGAAATAAACTAACATTGTTCAGTTTTCTTTCTGCGATTAATATTGATAGTGTGAGAAAAGAGCTGAAAACGGAAGCTATTGACCTGCGGTCCAATACAATAGTGAGAACCTAACAGGAGGCTGTTGGAGGATGAAATTTATTATAAATATCTCTGGAATAGTTAAATACAGAACTCATGTGCAGAGGTGCCCATGTTTGTGAATTCTATTTTCCATTGTAAATAAAGCCAACTTTGGCTCCCAATGAAAGCATCCCAGGCAAAAAAAAAAGTCTATAGTAAATGTGGGGCCTGCAGCTGGCAGCTAGAAAAAGGAGAAAAAGTACGAGGTATCCAGTTCCTAATGAAAGGACTAGTGACTTATGAAATCATGTAATAACTAAGACACTTCTATTTTTCACAATCATATTTAAAATGTCTTCAACAGAGTGCATGTATGGTTAGTTCACTTCTGTAAGTATACAAGGGAGGACCCCCCCCAAAAATCAGAATTATCTTTCGGAGGGCGGGCCCCTTGTAGTACAGGCTTCCCCCATTATGTGAGTGTTCTAGGAACCCATCTGTGTCAGTGCATCAGCAGGCACTGTTGTGAGACCCTGCCTGCAGCTCCAGTGAATTTTTTGGAAGATTCTTTCAACATGTTTGCCCATTTCATGATGGATGATTTATGAGCGCACGTGCCCAGCAGTTTTTGACCAAAAACGGCATGACCCCTGTACTCTACCCTCCCTACTTGCTTGATCTTGCTCCAAGCAATGTTGTTTTTGTTTCCCCCGCTGAAAGAAGTCCCCAGAGGGAAACGTTTTGCTGGTGTGGAAGAAGTGAAACAAAAAACGGCAGAAGCACTAAAAGGCATCCAAGTCAACAAATTCAAAAACCGTTTTGAGCAGTGGAAAAACATCTCTATAGGTGTGTTGCATCAAATGGAGAGTACTTTGAAGGTGACCGAAGTATAAATATGTAAGAATAAACACATCATTTTTCGTAAATAAGTTCTGGGTTTTTGAGCCCCCTCTCATATAAACATAGGTCTGTCCTGTGTGTTGATTGTTCCTGATGCTTTTTCTAATCTCTGCTTTCTCCTTCTCACCACAAAAACACAAGATCTGAGTCACTTGTTCAGAAACAAATTTTGTCGAGCAAAGTTTTCCATATCTAGAAAGTAGGTGAGACTCAGGCTGGGGAAGAGGGTGGAGGAGTAGAAGGAGACTAGAATGAGGGAAGAGAGGGAAGAGAGGAGGACCTGAGTCCCGGAGAGGGAGGCAGGGAGGACCCATTGCAAGTGCCAGGGAACCACATGAAGGATTCTGGGCCCAGCTGTGGTAGAGTGAGGTCCATCAGCAGCCGGCCCATCAGGCCAATCACCTTCCAATGGTTCCTGTAATGGACTGAATGTTTGGTCCCCCCTAAATTCCTATGCTGAAATCTTAACTCCCAATGTGATGCTATTAAAAGTGGGGACTCAGAGGTGATTGCATCATGATGGTGGAGTTCTCACAGATGGGATTAGTGCTCTGATAAAAGGAACCCCAAAGAGCTCTCTTGCATCTTTCTGCCATGTGAGAACACAAGATTTCTGCAGTCTGCAACCCAGAAGAGGGCCTGCACAGAACCCAACCATGACGGCACCCCAACCTCAGACTTCCAGCTTCCAGACTGGTGGGAAATAAATTTCTGTTGTTTATAAGCCACATACCCACGCTGTGCTTGGAGTGACCTAAACTATAATGATAGCTGAGAGCAAAACAAGCCACCAGAACCAGACTGGGGTCGGGCAGGGTGGGGTGGGGATGGTTGCTTGAAGGAACAAATCTCACCCCTGAGCGAAGATTGCACAGACTAATTTGGAATTTCCCTAGTAGCCGTGCAGAAATAGACACATTACTCTTACTTCAGCACATGACTATGGTATGGGGCATGTTTCCAACAGAGTTCAGTAAAAATAGGGAAAATATGTATCTAATTTTGGCAGTCAATGATTTTTCTTGCATTGCAGCTCCTCTTCCCTCTTTCTCTCTCTCTCTGCTCCCAGTCCCAGGCCGCCCCCCACGGTCCTCTTCTGCCCCCCAGGATGTGCGTGCACACACGTTACCTTTCATGCCGTATCTTTCCTGTGCACTTTCTGTGTTTAGATACACAAATACTTACACTGTGTTATGGTGGCCTACAGTCTCCCATGCAGGAATGTGCTGCACGGGCCACAGCCCGGGAGCACGAGGCTGTGCGGTACAGCCCGGGTGTGCAGCAGGCTGTGCCACCTGTGTTTGTGCAAGCGCACTCCATGATGTTCGCACAGTGACCGATTTCTTAGAATGTATCCCTGTTGTTAACTGACAGATGGCTGGCTGTATGGGATTTGTACTCTGTGGTTTCAGGTATCCACTGGGGTATTGGAATGTGTCATCCCCCAAGGACAAAGGGCAACTGCGGTGTTTGTTTGTGGGAAGACACTGTTTTTATACTTTGTACACATAGCCATTCCCTCCCCCTTGCCACGCACATACCTTTCCCATGCCAGCACACAGTAGTTGCGTTATAAATACTTATTGATGATGAAAAGGCCATCCCATTCAGAACCACAGTGTTTGTGTAGTCTGGAATGTGAAAACAATTCTCTTCGAGAAGGGGAACCAACATATAACCACCATACAAGAGCAGTAATAAAAAGGAAATAGATTTAAGCGCTCTTCTGTAATCATCCAATTCTCGGAAGCACAAGAAAAGAGTAGGACCTCTCCTTGACCAAGGACATTTTGAGACAGTTGGGAGTAGATCTGTCTGATGTCTCCCTTCTCTGTCTGCCAGATAATTCTGCTCAAAAATTCATTGCAGAGATCAGCTCTGGCTGGTATGGCTCAGTGGATTGAGTGCCAGCCTGCGAGTCAAAGGGTTGCTGGTTCGATTCCCAGTCTAGGGCACATGGCTGGGTTGTGGCCAGGTCCAGTCCCTGGTGAGGGGGCACAGGAGAGGCAACCATGTTGAGGGCTGCCTTGCCTGGTCTCAGGAAGCTGTGACCCCCTGTGACTTAGGCTGAGTGAGAAACCTCCAGGCCAGCCACTAAGGAGACAAAACTTATGCCCCTGGCATGAACACTACCTGTTCTGTGCCTGGCCTTTAATGCTTGATCAGTTAACCAATGATGGGTAACAATTCTCTAGGATAGAGAATGGACCTAAGACAGGTGCTGACCATGTAAAGGCCTGTGGAATAAGATTCACAAGACTGTGGAAATAAATGAAGGGGCAGCTCAGACCGGAGACGGTGGACCCCCAGGGTAATCAGGCCTGGGACAAAGAATATGCAAGATCCTGTGAGATCTGTTTGCTGGAGGATATTATTAACTTGGAATTTGAAGGCACAGTCAGGAAACCTTTGAAACCTGTAGTCTTTTCATGTGATAAAACTCCAATCTCTGCCCGGAATCACAACAGAAACTCTGTTAACATCCTTGTAAGATACGTGTTCCCTCTGATCCCTTCTGCCAGACTGTGAATCCACAAACTGTGTCTACTTTCTCAATAAAAACCCACTGGGACAAAGGAACAGGGCTCTCCCCGCTAGGGGGGTTAGCCTGGAGCGGCTCACCTAACTTGGAGAGTGGCCATTCTGTCCTTTACTTCCCTACAGAAAACTGTTTCTATACATGATTATTTCTCAGGTCACGACAAACCATTCGAGGTGTGTTATGCGTGTCCATAGCTGGCCGATGGAGCCAGGTTCTGCATGCTTTAGTCAGTTCACCGGATGGCTAAGCGTGGATTGAAAATCACTTCACAACCACACATTTATGTTTCTCTCCCTCTCTTTCTCCCTCCCTTCCCTTCTGTCTAAAAAAAAAAAAAATCTTAAAAAGATGTCATTGCAGAAATCAGATGTGGTCAGATGTGGTGCCAGTGATGCTTAACTCAGCTAGGATGTATTGGGACCAGTTGAGTGAAGGACCTGTGCTCAGCCAAAGTATATGATTTGAAAGGGAGAGCCTCACAGGTCCTCACAGGTTCATTGGAAGAGCGTCACATGCAAAAGTAACTCTACATGGAGATATACTCTCAAGGGGTTTTACTGAAGGGTCATATATAAAGGACCAGTGAGCCTTTGAAAAATTATTCTACCTCTCCAGTAATCAAAGAGAAGCAAATTTACATATTAAATGTCATTATTCCCCAATCAATGCAAGGTTTCTGTTATGATGAATAACCCAGCTGAGTTCTAGTGTTCTAGAACTGTGTCTTTCAAACTCTCTTGATATATCTATGACAAGCAATCAACATTTTCATCACACCTGTGCCCAGCCATGCAGGTAGCGAGGGCAAGCTGGCTTCCACCAGTACAACGATGCTGCTCGTTTCTCGTGCGTGTCTATTTCCATCTCATTCCAGTCTTTAAATTTTTTGAATGTTATATACATTGTTTTATACACATGCACACACACCCCTGAAACAAACGTTTCATGAAACAATACTTAATATTAGAAATGTGATGCATGCTTATCTTTCTGTTCTATCTTTGTTCTGTTTCATTCCATTCTGCTCCATTCTTAAAATTCTGGTTGTCAGCCTCTAGTTGATTTCATCATCCTAAATTTTTT
This sequence comes from Tonatia bakeri, assembly GCA_004024845.1. Classification (NCBI taxonomy): domain Eukaryota; kingdom Metazoa; phylum Chordata; class Mammalia; order Chiroptera; family Phyllostomidae; genus Tonatia; species Tonatia bakeri. Next base: position 47,126 of record PVIA01008995.1, read on the forward strand.
TAAAAATGCTTTATTTTTCAATTACAATTGACATACAATATTACAGTTTCCGTACAACTAGTGACTAAGCATTTATATAACTTAGTGATCACCCTGATAAATCTAGTGCCCATCTGACACCATACACAGGTATTACAATATCATTGACTCTATTCCCTGTGCTGCACTTCACATCCCCATGACTATTCTGTAACTACCAAGCTGTACTTCTTAGTCCCTTCCATTTTGTTCCTCAACCCCCCCAGCCATCTGATAACCATCAAAATGTTCTCTGTATCTATGAGTTTTTTCAGTTTTGTTTGTTCATTTATTTTGTTTTTTACATTCCACATGTAAGTGAAATCAAATGGCATTTGTCTTTCTCTGTCTGACTTACTTCACTCAGCACAATACCCGCTGGGTCCATTCATGCTGTTGCCAACAGCAAGGTTTCATTTTTTTTCGTGGCTGAGTCACACTGCACTGCATATATGCACCACTGCTTCTTCAGCCATTCATTTACTGGTGGACACTCAGGTTGTGTCCACATCTTTGCTATTGTAAATAATGCTCTTTTTTTTGTCTTGTTGAATTAGGTTTTTGGGCTTCTTTGAATAAATACTCAGAAATGGAATTCCTGGATACTTCTTTGTCTTTTATTATATTCTTTGTTTTAAACTCTATTTTGTCTGGTATAAGTATACTACCCCAGCTTTTTCTTTTTTGTTTCCATTTTCATGAAATATCTCTTTCCATCCCTTCACTTTTAGTCTGTGTGTGTTATTTGATCTGAAGTGAATCTCTTATAGACAGAATGTGTAAGGATCTTATTTCTTATCCATTCAGCTACTAATGTAGCTGATTGGAGTATTTTGATTGGAGTATTTAATACATTTACATATAAGCAGTTGTTAATAGTATGTAGTTATTGACATTTCATTATTTATATTTTTGACCTTATTTTTCTTCTTATTCTTAAAGAAGTCCAAAATGCAGACAACTGTAATTAAACAACAATAAAATAATTAATTAAAAAGAAGACCATTTAGCATTTATTATAATGCTGGTTTGGTGGTGATAAACTCCTTCAGCACTTTCTGGTCTGGGAAGCTCTTTATTATCATCCTAAATTAACGTGTGCTTAATTTCAAATTCTAGAAGAAAACACCATGCTTGTAACACCAAATATTTCCACAAGAGGACAACACAACTCTAGCCAGACACATTTTATACCTGAGGCTCTCCCCAGGGGAGAGGGGGAGCGCAGGAATGTTGTCTGTTGCAGAACTCAAGCAAGTGGATCAGGAGTGGGTTTCTGTAAGCTGAAGTTATGGGAAAGAAGAAACTGAAAAAGCAAAAGATATAAGGAGCTGAAAAAGGATACCTAGGGCAGGAAACCTGTCAGCGGAAAGAAGGGAGAGCAGCAAATTAAGCAGAAACGCTGTCACATCTATGGTGGAACCCCAGAGGGAAGATCTCAGACCCCTGCTGCCCACGTCGCTGGAGCTCCCAGATCTGTAAGGCCTGCTTACACCGGATTTGCTTTCTGCAAGTTTCAGGGATCCACACATTGCTCGCTATAGAGGATCCTTACAGAAAACCCTCCTTTTGCTGGTGAAGCAGCAGTTGAGTCTCTTCTATTTATTCCTACAAAAAACTCTAATTGGAAAAAAAAAAAACCAAAGAAAGATGTTCACAGTACATTAACTTTAAAAAGGATATCACTTAATATCATTCCTTTAGAATGTAATATTTAAAAATGTGTATAGCGGTGTTTTAAAATGTGCAGTAAAATGTAAAATCTAGAAGTATATACCTTGTTACAGAACAGAAAGAATTCATTCCCATCACACTAGCAGAGCTGAAGGAACTATAGACGTGGAGAATTGAAGTGGAAAAATATTGGCTAGTTTATTATGAATGCAACACCGAAAAGAACAGGAAACTAATGCTCAAAAGCCTCAACTCCCTGATGGCCTGTAGGTTACAGATTATAAGGGCAAAATCACAAGACACTGAGGGATAGGGGTTTGGGGTTGTGCTGGGAGCTGATTGGTCAGAAATGAGGTAAGGAAAATGAGTCATTTCTTCAGTCTTGTCAGCTCGGAGGTGGGTTCAGGTGTCCCTCTGTCTTGGTTTCATGGGAAAGTGGTTGGGGAGTTGTTCCACTGTGGGGTTCAGGAGCGGAAACGTAACTTAGGTCAAGATGTTATTTTTAGCCTGCCAGAGGCCCCAGCCCTGTGACCATTGATCAGATCCAGGCTGCTGTCTTCTGCTGCCTCAGGAGTTTGTGATTATCCTTGGGAAAGGCTAGGTCTTTGGGGAGGATAAGGGGGAGGTGTGTGTGGGAGGGGGAGAGAGAGAGAGAGGTAATTTCTAGAGAGCTAGGATTTAAAGCTAAATTTAATCAAAGTCATAAGGATCCTTGGTTTCAGCATCAAGATAGTAACAGCAGTTATAGCTGAGTGATGATATTATGAGCATATGTTTTTTGTTTTGCACCAGTATTATTTTCCTAAAGGAAGCATACATTTTTTTAATGTTTTAAGTGCAATTCTTATAAAAGAAGGAGAGAATTTTTAAAATCAAGATCTTTTAAAGAGAGCACAGCCTAAGGTTTCAGAATGTCTCCAGGAGAATCATGTGATTAGGGTTGGGACCCCGGGGGGCTTGCAAGGTGCAGGTGTCCTGGGAACTCCCCTCAAAGGCGCCCCCCCAGAGAGAGCCCCAGCAGCTAGTGCCTCTAAGGAATACTGGGGAAGTGGAGCAGGGTGGACTGCTGAAGCACAGGGCATCCCGAGATTATAAAGGACACAAAAAACTGAGTATCTTTGGTGGAGATTGTTTTATATTTTTAGACTTCTAAAAATGATGCACTATTTGATAAATATTTCAAAAGATGTAATTTGTGTATGTTACAAAGCCTAGTAATGGAACACAAATATATCCATTACTCGAATTAAAAAATAGAACATGACTAATACCTTTGAGACCCACGTATACCTCCCTCTGAACCATCAAGCTCCCTGCCTTCCAAAAGTAACCATTCTTCTGAATTCTGAGTTTAACATTTCCCTTGTGGTTTTATGGCAAATGTATACATCCTTAATAATAGTAATAGCTAGCATTCTTTCTATGCTTGCTCCTGGTAAGACACTATTCTAATTTTTTTACATATTTTACCTCTAATCCTCACAATAACCATAAAAGGTAAATATTGTTATTATCACCACCATCCAACAGGTGAGGAGACCGAGGCACAGAGAGTTTAAGGGACTTGCTGAAAGTCACATAGTAGGTGGCAGGACCCTGGTTTCAAACCCTGGCAGTCTGCTCTAGCTTCTCTGCCCTAACTACCCACTGCACCTGCTCTTAACAATATATTGCTGTTCTACTTATTTTTTAACCACATACAAATAGAATCCTACTGTCTTCATTTTGTTTGCCCAGAAGCACACTCTGAGATGTGCATTCTAATAAAAGTGGTTTATCTGGAAGGTGAGCCACTGTATTAGTCAGAGTTCTCCAGAGAAATAGAACTAACAGGATATAGATATAGATATAGATATAGATATAGATATAGATATAGATATAGATATAGATATAGAGATAGATATAGAGATATAGATACAGATATAGAGATATAGATATATAGTGTTTGCATGTATATATATATATAGAGAGAGAGAGAGAGAGATTTATAGTTACTGTAGGAGTTGGCTCCCGCAGTTGCGGAGGCATAGGAGCCCACCACCTGCCACTTGCGAGCTGGAGAACCAGAAAGGCTGGTGGGGTAATTCAGCCCGAAGTTCTGAGAAACAGAAGTGCCAGTGTCTAGGACAGGAGAAGACGGGTGTCTCCGCTCAAGCACAGAGAACACACTGCCCCTTCTCAGCCTTTTTGTTCTATTCAGCTCCTCAGTGGGTGGGATGAAATCCTGCTTTGGTGAGGGTGCTCTGCTTTACTCAGTCTGCCCACTCCAGTGCTAATCGCCTCCCCAGAGGCCTCCTAGACACACCCAACTATGTTTTACCAGCTATTTGGGCATCTTTTAGCTCAGTAAAATTGACACGTAAAATTAACGGTCATAGACACAAAAACCCAGTAAGGGAGTATCCACCATTGGCTGAGGGCTGGCTTTTAGATGGTGTTAAATCCCTGGCATTCTGGCCTGCCATGTGTGCAGGCTGAGCGGGCTTGGCAAACAGAGAAACCCCCTGGCAAAGGGTGGAAATTCCGGACCGCTGGGGGTTGGTCTGGCCTGTGCCCTAATGGGGATGTGAGTGGGCACTTCCAATATCTGTGACATACTCCACGAGCCTTCTGCACCTGCTTCTCTTGGTTACTGTTCACAATTATGGTTGTGAGATTTGTCCATATCAGCATGTTAATACATAAAACTGCAGTTGACTCATTTTCAGTGCTATATTCCATTGTCTGAATATGTTCCATTTATCCTTTTTTTTTGTTAAAGGACACTTCACCTGTTTCCACTTTTTGTTATCACAAATAACGTTACCTTGAACAGTAACATTAACAATGAACAGTCTTGCACAGTCTCTTGTTGCATTTGTTCAAGAGTTACTCCTAGCCGCTCTGGCCAGTGTGGCTTGGTTGGTTGGAGTGTTAGAGCAAAAGGTCAAAGGTTTGATCCCTAGTCAGGGAATGTGCCGAGGCTACAGGTTTTCAAAGCACGTGCCGGAGGCAACCCACGGATTGATCCGTGTTTCTCTCTCACATCAGTGTTTCTCTCCCTCTCTCTCTCTGTTCCCTTCTCTAAAATCAATAAGCACGTCCTTTGGTGAGGATTTGTTAAAAACAGAAGTACAAATTGGTAGTTAGAAAATAGTCATGGGGATGTGAAGTACAGCACAGGGAATAGAGTCAATAATATTGTAATAATTGTACATGGTACCAAGTGGGTACTCAGAGTTATTGAGAACACCTTGTAAAGTATATGATTGTTTAACCACTATGCTATACACCTGAAATGAATACAAAGTAATATTAAATGTAAACTAATTGAAAAGTAAAATTTTAAAATAATAATAATAATAATAATAATAATAATAATAATAAATAAATAAAAGCCATGCAGATTCAAGTTTGGTATTGGTTTCTGCCTTTGTAATTTAAATTGTCTAAGAAGAAGGATTGGATCACAACATGTGGAGTTGTGGCCAGAAGCGAATGAAATTGTCTTTCTTGCCTAACTTGTTTGATGGCTAATTTTGTGTGTCAATTTGACAGGTTCACAGGGTGCCTGGATATTTGGCTAAGTGTTATTTGTGGGTGTGTCTGTGAGGTTATTTCTGGATGAAATTGTATCTGAGTCAGCAGACTCAGCAAAGCCGTTTGCCCTCTCCAGTGTGGGTGGGCATCTTCCAATCTATTGAGGGTCCGAATAAAGTAAAAAAGTGGGGAAGGAAGAATTCAGCCCTTTCTGCCTGATTACTGGAGCTGGGACATCAATCTTCTTCTGTCCTCCATACTCCTGGTGCTCGAGCCTTAGGTCTGGACTGGAATCCACATCTCCAGCTCCCTGGTTGTCAGAACTTCAGACTTAGACTGAATTACACCACAGGCTTTACTGGGTCTCCAACTCGCAGGTGCCAGATCATGGGTCTTGTCAACCTCCATAATTGCATGATCCCATTCTTTTTTTAAAAAAATTACTTATTGATTTTAGAGAAAGAGAGGAAGGGAGAGAGATTGAGAGATTTGTTGTTCCACTTATTGATACATTCATTGGTTGATTCTTTTGGTCTGTAGGACGACGCTCCAACCAACTGAGCCACACTGGCCAGGGTACATTGGTTGATTCTTATATGAGCCTTTACCGGGTATCAAACCTACAACCTTGGCATATCAGGATGATGCCCTAGAGAACGCTGACTAATACAGGTCAGTTACAAAAGAAGCCTTTCAAAAGTATTGTGTGAGTGAATGTAGCAGCTTGAGCTAGGTGTAGCATCTAAGAATGACAATATAAGATGACTCTAAAGTTCTGTGTGTTTATTAAAATCCAGGGTCCTTATTTTAGAGTTAGATTTCAAACTACACAGGCAATAGGTTTCCTTCTCTGTACTCTTGCTCCATGATTCTCTTAGAACCCTTTTCACTTTGGGACAAGTGGCTCTTCTACGGGACTTATCACAGGAGAAAGCTTTGTCAACATCGATTCTGGCATATCTCCAGTGAAGGAGGAAGAGGTTCCCGTAGCAGTTTCTTAAGAGTGCTGCAAAGAATTACCACCCATTGGGTGGCTTAAAACAGCAGAAGTTTATTCTCTCACAGTTCTGGAGGTCAGAAGTTCAAAATCAAGGTGTCAGCAGGGTTGTTTTGCTTTGGTGGCTGTGAGGGAGTATCCATCCCATGCCTCTCTCCTAGCTTCTGGTAGCTGCCAGCCATCCTGGGTGTCCCTTGGCTGTGTAACTCCGATCACTGACTGTTTTCACAGGGCCTTCGGTTTGTGCTTCTACAAGGTCTTCTCTTAAAAGTGAAGGAATTGGGGTCCATGTGAATCCAGGATGGTTTCATCTTGAGAGTTTTACCTGAATTATACCTACAAAGACCCATTTTCCAAATAAGGCCATGATCACGGGTTTTGGGTAGACATATCTTTGGGGAGTCCACAATTCAACCCACTGCAGGAGGCAACAGAAAACACTGTGACAGGAGAAGCTGATTACATTAGGTCGTCACAGGTTCTGTATCTCTCTCTCGTGTAGCGGGTGGGGTGAAAAACACGTGCTGCGTGTTACAGATGAGGTTTCTTCCTTGGTGTATTCCAGGAGTTAACACCTTTTCCCCGAGTAGCGGCTTCTCTCACTGGAGAGTGGCAGTTGTCTTCTCTCACCGAACGGTCTGGCAAGGGACCCGGCCAAGGGGAATTGGTGTTAATATTTTCTGAGGAGAATAGCAATGATTCTCTGAGGAAGAAGAGTATGTGTGCTGTTGGATGGACAGAGTGTAAAATAACTTATCTTAATTGTTATTTATTTATTTTTCTGATAGTAATGTCTTTTCTAAAAAACAAAAGAAAACACAACACAACAACAAAAACAACTTCCCCAAGACCCATTCTGTCAGGTTCTGTTTGTTTTTTAAAAAGTTACAAGTAAGAATGACAAATGTTAACTTTCTCATTCCTGGTGGTATGTGTGTGTGTGTGTGTGTGTGTGTGTGTGTGTGTGTGTGTGGTTACTTTTCTGTATTTTCACAATTGAAAAGGTAACTTGACAAATTTTCATAATTAACAACAGACATCATACATATATTGTTAAGCAATGTTATTTGCTTCTTCAGATGTTTATTTTTCACTATGAGCCTGGATTTCCTGTCTAGTCTCCCTTAGAAACAATTAAAGTGACATTCTAAGAACAGAAGTGTGATTACCCCATTGTTATGTCTATTTAGAGAGCATCTTAAGTAGTATGGAAAGAGCAAGTGGAGCCGGGGTGTGCATGGTGCTGGGCTTACAGAACTGGAAATATCTTATCACAGAAAAAACACCTTCGTGAAAAAGATCTTACCCCCTCCCCAAGGCCAAAAATACCCAATGTTTCTATATCAAAAGCTAATATAACTACACTGTTTCTGTGAACTGCATTTGCATTTATATTTTTCCTTTTCCCCTTTAACTTAGGCCTCCTTCTCTTATGGCCAAAGAGTCACATTATTTTAGGGTCAGGGATCTTTAAAAGCTATCTACTTATTCTGTCATTCTCATTCCACAATGTGACAATGGAAACTCTTAGTGCTGAATGAATACCTGAATGTGACACAGTAAGTGACAGGCAAGGGCTTAGTACATATCCCTCCTCAAGCTAAATGCCTGGATTTTAAACAATTTATGCAAAACCGTTCTCAGGAATATTCTACATCTTGAATGAAATGGTAACAACAACAACAAAAAATAACTGACGTCATTCCCATCACATTTTCCTAAGCTTGCTTAAGAAATGTATCATAGTTTAAAACCTAAAAAATTTTACTTTGTCCTTGAATCTTTATTTTCTTTTTTTTTAAAGATTTTATTTATTTATTTTTAGAGAGGGAAGGGAGGGAGAAAGAGAGAGAGAGAAACATCAATGTGTGGTTGCTGGGGGCCGTGGCCTGCAACCCAGGAATGTGCCCTGATTGGGAATCGAACCCGCGATGCCTTGGTTCGCAGCCCGCACTCAATCCACTGAGCTACACCAGCCAGGGCTGAATCTTTATTTTCATATTTAGAATTCATGAAATTAATTAGTTGAAAACAATATGAACACACAGGATTTCGAACCCATAAGTTGCCCCAGCTGGTGCGGCTCAGCTGGTTGGAGCATTGTCCCATAAACCAAAGGGTGCACGGGTTCCATTCCCGGTTGGGACACATGCCTGGGTTGCAGGTTTGCTCTGGGCTGAGGGGCAGCTGATTGATGTTTCTCTCTCACATTGATGTTTCCCTCCCTCTCTCTAAAAATCAGTATGTCCTTGGGTAAGAATTAAAAACAAAAACAAAAGCAGTTTATTGCAGGAACTTCAGTAAACTGTTTATCTGCTCAAAAATCTATTTGCTTCTATTTGAGAGGATTAGCTTAAATTGGCATACATGTTTATCTGTGCAAATTTTGAACTTTCAAATTGAGACCAGTGTTTCAGCTGTGTGCAACAGAGCACTGGTTCAGATTTTATCCATTTTAGTATCAATACTAAGTCTATTATTAAAACACCTAAAAATTACTGTTTATCAGTCGTGCCTCATCCTAATGAATAACACTTCAGAATATAAAAATCAATTTCACCCACCATATTTCACTTAACTCTCACAACACTCTGAGGAAGAATTTTTTTCCCTATTTTTTTGTGCATATAAAACTGAGCCTCTGAGATTTGCTCAAGGTCATGGTTCTGTACTATATGTCAGCCTTATTTAAAAATAAGGAACTCCAAATAAAGTATGTAGTTTCGTTAATAGTATAACAATGCTCATTCCTAAGGTTTGATAAATGTCCCATAGCTGTGTAGATGTTAACATTAGGAACATCTGGGTGAAGGGTATATATACTGACACTCTGCACTATATAACTTTTCTGTAAATCTGAAAGTATTTCAAATTAAAAAATATTTAAAAAGATATCCTCTACTTGTTCTCACAGTTTACAAGCATTTTAGAACTGGCAGGATAGAATATAGTCTTTCCTTTTACAGCTGAGGATACTGTGCCATGCTGACTTTCCTAGGCTCAGACCAGACCAGAGAGCCTCAATTACTTAGCTGTTTCTTTTGTAACACCTGCCCCAATTGGCAAGGAGTGTGCAGAAATCTTATCCTTCTATTAAAAAAAAATTGTCAGGAAGCCCACAATTGTATCTACTCTTGGGAGAACATTCAGACTGATGTATACAATCTGTTGCAATGCCTAAATTTCTTGTGTTTGTGAACCAATTTCCCCATCTGGCCCATTTTGTAGGAAAATACCTTCTTCTTCCTCCCCCTCCTCCCCTCTCCTCCCCCCTCCTCCCCCACCTCCTTCTTTTTCTATCCTTACCCAAGGACATTTTTTTTTCATTGCTTTTAGAGAAAGATAGGAAGGGAAGAAGGAAGGGAGAGAGACAAACGTCCACGGGAGAGAGAAACATCAGTTTGTTGCTTCCTGTATGCACCCGGACCTGGGATTGAACCTGCAACCCAGGTATGCGCCCTTCAGTTACAGGACAATCCTCCAACCAACTGAGCCACACTGGCCAGGGCTCCCACCTTGTTCTTCTGTTACTTTTCTTTGGTACTGCCCCCTTCATTCCATCTTGCCTTGCTTCCGCCCCCCACTGACTTTTTTCTAGAGTCTGCTGAGTGAGGCTGTGAGGGTCATGCTCAAAACAGAATTGTGAGATGTGTGCTTCTCCCGCCCCCATCCTTTGAGAGACATCCCACGTCCTTAAGACTTGGGCACAGATTACCTGGTACGCTCACTTCTCATCCTTGCGTGCTGGCACCAGGGAGAAGCACATTTCTTCAAAATTCTGCTCTGTGACCCTTCCTAAATCCAGCTACTTGATATAATTCTATATACCAGTGAAGGCTGCACATGGATAATTACTTCATTCCTACTGTAACCCACTTCACTGATGGGTGTTGGATTGATTTTTCCCTCGTTCCCACTCTGTGGGCTGCCTTTGAATGCTGGCTGTCTCCTCACCTGCTCCTGCCCTCTAGTTTCAGTTTCTTCGCTATTGAAGGATCACATGATGCCACTGTTGCTACTGAGCATATAGTAAGGGAAAAAAAGGAAAAGAAAAAGGCACAAATGCATTATTATTGTCAGTTTTCCTAACTCCTTGCAAAGGCATGGAACTTTAAGACCATTCAGGAAAAGAAAGATTAATTTAAAAAACCCTATTCTTAGATTTTACATGTTCCCTTCCAGTCTGGGCTTTATATTTAGTTTTTCCTTTTAACATTAAATCATGTTTTATTTTTCCATTTTGCTACAGTCTTCATTTTAGTAGATTCACAATGTGCAGGATTTACAGTGTTAACTATGTGTCAGGTGTTTAACATATATTATTTTATTTAATTCCCATGAAACACTATAGGCCAAGTATTGTTTTGCTCATTTCACAAGTGAAAACTGGGGCTCAGCGGGGGCAAATTAAGTTGTTCAGAACCATGCATCCTGGTGAGGGGTAAGCCAGGATTCAAACCAGGTTCTGCCCATTCCAAAGTCTTTGCTATTCACTCATCGTAGTATGGACTGAGGATCCACAAACCCTGGGCCCAGATTTGTAGCTTAGTACCCTCCCCTGAACCAGGGTTCTCTGCTTGGCTGTGTGCCAGAATCATGTGAGGAGCTTTAAAAAAAATACTGCTGCCTGAGTCTCATCTCAGAGCTTCTGATATAATTGGTCTGGGTTGTGGCCCCAGGCATCAGGGTATTAAAAAAATCTCCCCAAGTATTTTAATATCCAGTCAGAACTGAGAGTCCTGTTCTCTATGATAGCTTTACTACAGAGATGACAGAAGAGGAGAAACACAGTTAAATCCTTCTCAAAATGAATGAGTGTGGGGGGGCTCTGCAGAGAAGCCCCCATCTGCCACGGATGAGAATAAGTCTACCAAGACATGATCTGCTTGGGGAGGAAAGGTAGCTGATCTCTCGAAGGAGAAGGACCAAGAGCCTTTTCCTCCATGGCTTTTATTGGGTTGGTTTACACAGGAAGTCAGGTAAAGCTCATTACTCATTGCCCAGAAGTAAGGATCAAATAACAGGGAACTCTGAGGGCCTATTTTGAGTCAGGGTCAAAGAGCTGTAAAACTTTGGGGAACAAACTTACTTCCTCCTTGGACCCTTCTCATTCAACCGAGAGCATTCTAAGCAAAGCAGGTTTCACAGGATTTTACATTTCTTTCTTAGGCCTGATCACCCGGAGAACCCGCCCTTTCCAGCATAGGGCGGCACCACCCTGTCATTGTTTCAGGCTTAGGTGGAGCAAGGGAACTAAGGCAACCAAGAGATAAGGAGATTTTCTCACAGACCATGAGCACTCAGGCTTTGTCAAAGCCTAGGGATGAGGGTCCATCACCCCCTTTTGCCGTCCTTACTTGGGGGCTTCCCATGTGATCGTGTCTGTCTTACGTTGTTCCCCCCTTGGGGAATCTTACCCATCATTGGCTAACTGACCAAGCATTGGGGTCCAGGCAGGGTGAAGTAAAAGGAGCAGAAGCGGTGCTCCTGCCAGGGAGATAAGCTTTTGTCTCCTTGCTGGCTTGCAGTTCCAAGGTCGTTCCCTCAGCCTTAGCTTAGGTGGGGGTTACAGCTTCTGATACCAGGCAGGGTGGTTCCCAACAAATGAGAGTTATTTAACTTCTAAGCAGCTTCTTTCATAAGTTATGTGCCTCCTGCCAACTTGTAGAAGTCTATTCACATAGGTTTGGGAGTCATTAGCAGAGAGCAGAGATTTTCAGCCTCTGTGCCACAGAATATTTAAAACAGGTGATACCTGGTTATTTAGTCAGGGGCACTGACCTCTTTTCCCTTTGATTGTCAAATTAAAAAATGACAACAGCCAACCAACAATAGCCGTCTGGTGTGAATGAATCAAAATTATACCTATTTTTTGTCAGATTGACAAAAATAACATATTTTTGGGGGTGCACAGAATTTCTGTAATTAGTTTATGTGTGCCCTGAGATGTAGGAGGTTGAAAATCACAGACAAAGAGGTATAGATGGAAGTCACGGAGACAGAGGAGCTGGCCCTGGCCGAGCATGCAGTGAGGAGGGGAAAAGGCTAAGGACAGAGCCCAGGGAGGTAATAGTGAAGACACGTGCAGAGGGAGAGCAGCGGAGCTACAGCAAAGCTTTTCCCAGGAGTTTAAAATACTGAGTGCTACAGAGAAGCCATGCAGGAGAAAGTCTGAAAAAGCATCCAGGGGGTTCAGTTGTAAATCCTCACTGACCATCATGGGAGAACATGGTAGAGCCGTGTGGTGTGGGTAAACCAGATTTCAATGACTGACATGTGTCTGATGGGAAAGGAAGTGGATAGAATCTATATGGAGCTTTTAATAGAAATTTTGGCTTTAAAAATATATTAATGTCTTTTCAGCTGTAAACATGGGAATACCCAAATAAAAGTGACTTTTATAATAGTGACTCTCCCGATAAACACACACACACACACTATATATATATATATATATATATATATATATATATAAAACAAGGAGCAGCCCAGGTGGGTGGTTCACAGGTTTAGACTCTAGTTGGCTTCTCTGGGGATACCACTGGCCACCCCTTCATGGTCATAAGACAGTAAAAGCATCTCCAAATATCCTGTCCTCACACGAACAAGGTCAAGAGGGATAGCTTTCTTCATGTGCTTCTCTCCTTTTTATTAGGGAGCAAACCTTCCTAAAAGCTCCCTACAGACACGCCCTAATGACGCCCCGGCTTTAACACTCACAACTCTCTCCGCCAGCTACAAGAGAGTTTCAGCAAGTGAACATCTGGCATTATTTCCCTTTATATTGGGAGATAGGCTCTGCTTTCAAGGAAGAAGGGGAGGAGAAAGATGGCTATTTAGACAACCAAGAGTTCCACGGAAGGCATGGAGAAGGACAGTGTGGTAGCCAGAGGAAGATATGAGCTTAATCAAAGTTTTTTACTTTTTTAAAAAACATGGTTGAAACTGAGCATGTTTAAATGCTTTTTATAGAGAAAGTATCATCATAATAATGAGACCCCTGTGATTATGGGATGCAGTGGGATATAATATGTGAGAGATGGACTGGCATCTCTCCCATTCCAATTGAAGGGAAGGAGAAACGGATGAGGGTGGTGTATGAATGTGCAGGTTTGCTGGGGGCGGGGCCTGCGGTGAGGGAATTCCCATCTGAAGACTTCGGTTTCTTCCCTGTAAAGCAGGTGACTGAGTCACCTGCTGAGGGTAAGGAAGTGTTGCCTAGGCAACACAGGATTTCCAACTGCTTTTAAGGGCACAGCTGAGGTTGGCTGCCCCGAATTTAAAATTACTCTAATCAGGAGCCTTAATGATTTTTTCCCTCCACCTGCCCTAGACACCTGGTCACAGATGTTGAGAAGGCAGACAGATTAATATCTCAGGGGACTTTCTGCACAAGTGTGCTAGAATAAATAAAATGAGGGAACAAGATATGGAGATATATATACATATTCTTTTTTAAGCAACTGCAGCCTTGCCTGATGTGGTTCAGTGATTGGAGCATCGTCCCATGACCAAAAAGTTGTGGGTTCCATTCTTGGTCAGGCCACATACCTAGGTTGCAGGTTTGATCCCTGGTCTGAATGCTTGTGAAAGGCAACCAACTGATTCTTCTCTCTCACATTGATGTATCTCTCTCTTCCTTCTTCTCTTAACGCAATGAGAAAATGTCATTAGGTGATGATTAAAAAACAAGCAATTGCTGTGATGGGACACAGAGTCTAAGTTGGAAGAAAGTGAAAAAAGGAGAGTAGATTCATAAGGAGAAAGTTGAGCTACCAAAGGATCAGAGACACTGAAGCTGCCAAAGGAGTGGTGAGAGTGAGAGTGAGAGTGAGAGTGGTGGGGGTGGGGAAGGGGGAGAGAGAGAGAGAGAGAGAGGGGGGGGGGAAAGAGAGAGAGAGAGAGAGAGAGAGAGAGAATTGGCAGGATTGGAGGACAAGGCAAAACAAATGGTCTCCCTGGATTTATTTGCAACTTGGTACAATTCTGGACAATGACAAAGTCCAGAATGTTGCATTGTAATGAGTGGCTGAAGCACAGTAAGGGAAAAAAAGACGAGCTATGGTATTTGGGAGGGTCATCTGTATGGACTGTGGCCCAATTTTTAAAAATTGGGATGTATAAAAGAAGTGCTTTTCAAACTTCAAGGTGCTACAAATTTCCTGGGGATCTTACTAAAATTCAAATTATGATTCAGTAGATCTGGGGTGAGGACTGAAGTTCTGCATTTCTAACAAGTTACCGGGCGATGACAATTCAGTGGTCTGGGAACCACACTTTGAGTGGCAACACACTCAATAACCCTATCATTGACTTCCATACATACTCTGTTCTTTATTGAAATGTCCTCTACCATATTCTGGTGAAAGGGGTGAACCTTAAAAGAGATATGTTCTATCTGCTCCAATCTGGACAGGTTGGGGGAGGAGGCACTGATACAAGTAGAAACCAATCCATAATCTGGAGTCAGCCAATCAAAATTTCTCATGAGAATCTGAACTAAAAAATAGCGATGGAACCTCCAAATCAGTGGTGGGCAGTAGAGCTACAAGATTCATTTTCCCTGAATTTAGTACCCAAAACAAGCTAAACCCTTATGTAAGTTGAAGTTTTAGGGAGCGGTAATCATGATGAAATTGGTTCTTAGGAAAAAGAATGGAGCAGAGGCACAACACTGATATGAGACAAGAGAATAGGCAGCTCTAGAGTGAGAAGGTCATTATCCCTGACACAACCTTTCTCCTCAAATGCGACTGACACTAACATCTGGCCTCTCTGGCCAGTCTTCTTGATGCTCCTCCTTACCTTGGCTAAATCACACTCTTGTGTGTGGGGGGTGGGGTGGGGGGTGGTTCTTGATTTACAAGGATCTCCCAGGAAGCGTCCCCTGCCACTTGAGGCCATGGGTGCCCTCCCAAATACACCTATAGCATCCCATAGTGTCCAAATCGTAGCACTCACTCATTGCCATTTATGACAACCACCATTTGGATGCGTATTTGCCAGGTGTCATATATTCCCTATTAAATACATACATATTTACTTAAAACCAGTTGAAGTTAGATATTCTAGTGGCATTTATTGTTATCAATCTTTACTTTTTACATGAGAAGCTCAAGAGAGGTTAGATAACTCACCCAAGATCACATAGCTTGTGGCATCAAGGTTTGAGGACACATGCATTTTGCTGTGTATAATGTGCACCCATGTTTTTGGCCCAAACTTTCAGAAAAAAATCTTATGTTTTAATTTTTAAATTCAATCATTTATTTATATTTAGAAACAAAACAGATTATTGTATTTGAAGGTATTATTTTGCATATGGATATCGTTATTGCTTTCTAGAGTCGCACTTTTAATGCCTAAACATAAACAAAAAATTAAAAGCATTTATATGGATACAGAATTAGTTAACACCCACATATAATGTGCATCCTTATTTTTCCCTAAAAAATTTGGGCAAAAAGTGTGCATTATACACAGCAAAATATGGTACACGATCAGCTTCAAAGCTTGTGCTCTTAGGTGTTGTGCCTGCTCCTTTTTCCAGACTGTAATCAGTTGCCTACTCCAGCCTCCACACTAGGACCTCACCTGTCTCTTGATCGCTGTGTTACGCTGTCTGGTGATTGTATGACACAGGGTTTTAAAGGTATTCGTTCTCAAAAGTATTTGTTCAATGAATATGGCTGAACATGAGTAAGAAAAGCTATTTGTTGAGCCAATCAACTTTCTAGTACAAATGGGTAAATGATTCTGGGTGTGAAAATTCCTTACATAACAAAAAGTCCAGAACAAAAAGATCATTTATAAAATATATCTGGTAGATCAGATACGCACCATACCTGATTCTAATCAGTTTTTACCAATTCCAAATCTATAGTTATGTGGTTCTTAGTTCATCCCTTGTCCTAAACTGTTAAGGGGCCACTGGAATCTTTACTTGGACTCTTAAGAGTTCTGTAGCTACACGTGCAAAGCACGGGCTCTGTTGTTAGAGTCCTCCTCAATCTAGGAGCAGTCGTGTCCAGAGAAACCAGCCTGGCTGTGTTTGTTTCGTATACTTATAAATGGCCCCAAATGCGGAGTAACGCTGTATTGCTTATGCGGCCTGTCTACCTTCAGTTCTCTGGCTCTGAGATACAGAGATTGACAAGCGTTCTATGGGGCTGTAAACATGCTTAGTCAGCACCAGCACTTGCAGGATGGAATGGACAAGTCGAAGAAGCACCTAGCAGTCATTACCTCCTGACTGTTTCTGTAACGACATAGGATCCCAATCACAGGCGTACTAATAAAACCATATCCTCAATCAAATTTATCAATGACCCCATTCTGTCCAGTTGTGCAAAGACGCAGGTGGTTAGCGCAGGCTGCATGTTTATAAGATGCTTTCAACCAAGTGGGAAGCTATCTTCAGAAATGTTCTTTGCTCACGTGGCTCTTGCAGACGCTAATTACTAAGAGGCTGAGAGACGTGCAGCCGGAGAGAGGAGCAGTTCCACTGGGAATAAACTGGCACCTCTAGAAATAAAGCACCGTAGCCAATGCGTCGCCTACGGCAGGTGGGATTGGCAGCCTCGGCCCTGACGTGGTCTGGGCGGGCCAAGTCGGTTTGCGACAGTGGCCGCGGGTCCCGGCAGGAGCATCCGAGCAGGATCCGCAGCTCGGCGCCTGGACCGTGCACCAGCTCCCTGCCAGCGGAAAGATCTTTTTCTTGCTGGTTCCCCCAAGCCTCGGTACCGAATTTCAGCGCGGTCCCCAGCGTGGCCAGGACTCCTTAGCGTGCGGGCGGCGGGGGACTCCGAGGTTTGGCCTGCGGGCGCGGGTTTCACCGTAGGGTGGCCAGTCTGTGCGGGGCTCAGGTGGGATGGTATCCTCTGCCCGTTCAGGCCGCGGCTTCTGCGGAGAGCGCGGGACCGCGTTGCCGGAGGCCTGCCGGCCCGCGGGTAGATGCAACAAATGAGGGGGGTTCCAAGTTGCTGGGTTTACAGCCGCAGCGCTGCGGGAAGCGTCCGCGGAGCTGCAGGCTCTGCTCCCGCTAGTAACTTTTCTTCCCGAGCCGCTGGGGCATTGGGGGTGGGGTGGTGAAGACCGGATCACGGTGAATTCTTCCTTGAAAACTTCTCCCCCCTGAGCCTAGAGGTCTGCGTGCCCGCCGGAGCTGAGGGTGGGGTGGGGTGGGGATCACGTGTGGCCCAGGCAGAGGGTAAGCTGACTCGCTCCGCGAGCTTCGGTGCCCAGCGGACCTTGCGGGCCGTGAGCCGGGCGGGCGGGTCGAGCGCCGAGATTTGGGGAAGTGGGAGCTGCCCGGGCGGGGGTGACCCGTCCCGCAGAGAGTTGGCCAAAGGTGTTTCCTTTCACTTCCTTCGGCAGCTGCTCAAGATGAGGAGAAGAGCGGGGCTTGGGCGGAGCCGTCTGTTTCCCCGAGTCTGAGCGCCCGCCATCGCCCGGACGTCCGGGAGTACCTGGGGTTCGGCTATGTGTGCCCGGTGACCGGCGCGTGGGGAGCCCCGGACCTGGCACTTAGGGAGGGAATGCTGGCTTGTTTTGATTGACTTTGGGGAGTGTGAAGAAACCCCAAAATGGAGGACTTTACTACAAGGACCTACGGCACCAGTGGGCTGGACAACAGACCACTGTTCGGAGAGACGTCGGCCAAGGTGAGTGCGGACCGGGACTTCAGGCCTACGGACGGGCGTGTGCGTGTGCGTGTGCGTGTGCGTGTGCGTGTGCGTGTGTGTGTGTGTACGCGCGCCTTTTTGACTGCTCTGCCCCCCAGAGTCCCGGTAGGTTCCTTCTGCGCGTCCCCTGAAGGCACTTGTAGGAAGAAAGCCGGTTCTTCAATCCTGCTTCCCTCTCAAGATGTTTTGCCCTGCCCTTCCGCTCCTTGTTTGGGGCAGGGTTGGCTAAGAAGAGTCTTGAAGGCTGGGGATGGAGAAAAGTTCAGAAAATTCTGGGCCGTTGGAGTGCTCAGTGGAGTGCGGAAGCCCCTCTTCTGGAGGAAGGTGGGGAGGGTGTTTGCACACCCGCATGAGTGCTAACCCTTGAGAGGCCTCAAATGTGCGCAAGAGGCTTCCCGTAAGAAAGGTGCTCTGATTACTGTTTATCGAGAGCCCATTAACAGTTTACTGCTGAGGCAGCCAAGCAAGTAAAGACGAGAAATGAGGGTTTCTTGTTGGCATCCATTCCAGGAAATGAACTAAGGGTCTCTGGACCTAAACAAGCAGTGGTACGTTATTTTAGGCTTTTAAAAAGCAAGTTTTCTCCCCACCCCCACCC
>PVIA01008996.1:0-16642 GCA_004024845.1 Tonatia bakeri
ATATAACCCCTCCCCCGCCCCACGCCGCTTAAATAAAATTTTGCAGCTTGAACAGAATCCTTTGTCTTGCTGCCATTCTTCGCGCCTCTTGCTCCCATCCCTATTCATCCGTTTCAGGTAGGCTCGGGACCCTCGTTGACTGCTCCGCAGGCCGGAGCAGAAGAGAGTAAAGGGGCGATAAGTGGTGATGGAAGGAGACTTCACTTGGGGTGGGGAACACACAATGCAATGTACAGAAGATGCACTTACAATTATAACCCCTGAAACCTATATAATGTTATTAACCAATGTCACCTCAATAAAGTCAACTTAAAAAGAAATAAACCTTGGAGAAAAAAAAGTAATAATATAAAAATGAGAGTTTTTTGTAATATAAAAATAATTTTAAAATCTTTTTAAGTAATAGTTTTAATTCCTCAAAATAATGGTAAAAGAACATAAATTTTTTCTAAATGAGGATGTAAAGAAGGAAATAATGAAGATAAGAGAAGTTACTATTGAGGACAAACAAACACAGAGAGAAGGACACAAAATCAAAACTTCAGTGTTGAAAACATGAATCACACTGTGGGAACAAGCGGTGGGGTGGGGGGAGGAGGGCAAAGGGGGAAAAATTGGGACAACTGTAATAGAATCACAATAAAAAATCTCAGCTTCAAAGACCACAACAGTATGGAAGAAGGCACACAGTTCTAATATTGACAGTGAATGGCAGACAGCAAGCCACCTCGCACAGGCTTGAAAGAGATCAGAGCAGAACCCTGGGAACAATTTGATGCCAATATATTAGAAATCAGAGAGGCGCAACTTAAAACCGCAGTGAGGTATCGTCTCACACCTGCGGGAATGGTTACCATCAGTAAATCAACAAACAACAAGAGCTGCTGGCATTTCTTTTTCTCCCCATTTTGGCTGTTTCTCTGTGCTTTGTGTTTTGGTTTGTTTTGTTGCATTACATAAATCTGCTAGGACTCCCAGTCCTTGTGGAGTGGATTTCTGTGAGTCAGAGGTGACTGTGTGGGACTCAGTAATTCAGTCTCCCTGGTCTCCACAGCTGGGTGCTCTGGGAACCTGTCTTGTTTGGGTTTGGGGAGCCCTCTGGCTGGCGGTGTGATTACTGCATGCTGGCTGTTGTGTGGGCGCTGATTACAATGTACACAATTAAAAAAAAAGGAAACAGAACAAAGAAAAACTACGTGCGGTAACAAATGTATTGTTACCATATATAGACCTGTATATAAAATAAAATAAAGAATTAAAAACGGGTGGGCTGGGATGGGAGTAAAAGGCAGAAAACTGTACTTGAACAATTAAAATTTAAATTGTAAAATTTTTTAAAAGAATTAAAAAAGGAAAAAGAATAAAATCCCAGAAAGAAAAACAAGGGAAAAAACTAAAAAGAATAACCTAAGAAAAAACAAAAGAGAGAAAACAGAAAAGACGAAGATGTTAAAAACTGAAATTAAAGAAGCAAAACATTAAAAAACTAAAAATTTTAAAAATATATTTAAAGAAAGAGAGGAAATTCTCCAGCGCAGTCTCCCGCTGGATGTGCTGGAACGAAGTTGCGGGCTCCTGCTCCCGCGCAGTCTGACGCTGACCCCTCAGCTGATGGCTCTCGGTCTCTAGCAGACGCTACGCTGGGACAGTGTCAGACATGCTATCCGTGCCTTGCCCTTAGCAACCTGCTTGAAGCCACAAGTGATCCCCGTTCCTGGCTGCCCTTGCGGGACCAGACTGGGGCAGGAAATCTCCGTGCTGCTCTCCAAAGCTGGCCTTTTCCGGCGCAGGCTAGCGACCCTCCCAAGTGCCCCTGGTATCTGCCCCCATCTGCCTCCCTCCGGCCACCAGCTGCCTGCGGGGCTTCATCACTGCAAGAGCCCCTGGTGGAATCCAGAGGACTGAGCTACAGGTGAGAGGGCGGAGCCTTTCAAGGTTCAGGGAAGCTGATGAGTGTGGGCCCCGGAGCCACTGAGTCTGTGCTGGATTCTGCCCTGACCTCTGCAGAGCGGAGCCCCTAGTGTTCAGGTAGGTGAGGCCTTTGGGTCCCAGAGGCTGAGTCTGCCAGAAGTCAGGAGGGTCTCTCTAGGGGATCTCCACTAAGAGCCATCAGGTCCATGAGAAAGTGGGGGGATGGTCTCTCCCCACAGCAGGTCACTAACGCCTACCCTCCACCCCGCCGCTGTGAGCAAGTCTTTTCAGAAGGCTGTGCACAGGCCTGCATCGCTGACTCTTCCACAGGGGCCAGGAAATTCCTAAGTGTGGGGTCATAGCCTCCCTCCTGCTGACGCTAAGACCTGCTTGTTCTGCTCTGAAAAGCTCTCTGCTGCGCGTGTTGGACTCGGCACCGGGTCCCGACATCTCTCCCCAGAGCCACAAGTTCCAGATGCTCCCCAGTCGACTGCAGTGCACCCCGCCCTCCGCTCCTGGAGCCCAGGTTCAGTGGTGGCCAACCCAGTTTTGCGTGTCTGCTATTAAGATAACCACGGTGCCTCCAGCAACCACATCTCCCCTTGGCAGACATAAACCCCCCTGTCACCACCTGATGCCACGTGGGTGTCTCTTCCTGGCTCTACTGCTGTGGGCTGAATGCCGGGTCTGGGGGCGTGCCTCACAGGGGAATACCCAGGAGCTGAAATACAGTCCAGTCCACAGCCACGGCCCTTGGAAGCGGGCAGGGCCCTGTCGCTTCTCCGCCCGTCCAATCATTCTCCATCAGGCTTCTTTCACAGCCCCTTGGTTATAAATCCTCTCTTCAGCCAGTCTTCAGTTGCTCGTTCAGGGTGATTTTTACCCAATTTTGTTAAAATTCCAGTTTGGTTCTGCGAGGGGGAGGGGGACACAAGATCCCCTACTCCGGAGCCATCTTGAGAAAACCTGGTTCCACCTCATTTGTCAGTCTTGTTTCATGTTTGGTGTTGCTCAGTAATTTCACAAGAGTGAAATTGTGTGGTGTTTGTGCTTCTCTGGCTGGCTGGATTTGCTGAGCAGAAAAACCTGCAGGCTTATCCATGCTGTCACATAGGGTAAGAGTTCCTTCTTGTACCCAGCCATGTAGTGTTCCATTGTGCGAATGTACCACAGCTTTTTATCCACTCATCTACTGATGGGCGCTGGGGCTGTTTCCAGGCCTTGGCTATTGTAAATAACACTGCAATGAACATAGACTTGCAAATATTCTTTCCGACTGGCGTGTGGGGATTATTGGGCTATATTCCCAGAAGTGAGTTCACCTGGTCAAAAGAAACCCCACATAGTTCTCCACAGTAGCTACACCAGTCTGCATTCCGACCATCTCTAGTAAGAGTTCCCTTCTTTCCACATCCTCAACAGAAATATTTATTTGTTCTGGCCAAGATGGAGGCACAGGTGGACGCACTGTACCTCCATGCACAACCAAGATAGGAACAACAACAATTTAGAAATAGAATAACATCCAGAACTGACAGAAAATTGATTTAAATGGAAGTTGGACAACCAAGAAGTTGAAATAGACCTGTTCATCCAGACCAATAGGAGGGGCGGAGTCGGGCAGCTGGGCGCAGGTCGCAGTGCTGAGAGCAGAGTGGGGACCAGGCACATAAGGCATCCAAGGGTGCACAAGGCATCCAGGGGTGCGTAAGGCATCCGGGGCATGCAAGACCACAGCGGGTGGACCCTGAGTGCGCTTGAGGCAGCTGGCAGGCCCCAGCAGAGGAGTGGCACCCGGCAGACCCAGTGAGGCGGCGATTGTAAAGCAAGGCAGTGCACGCCACTCAGGATCCCAGCGCTGGGAAACAGAGCCTTGGGACGCTGATCTCGGACGCCTGTGGAAGTTGAGGCACAGGGAGAGACACCCAGCCTCACAGGAGAGGTCCTTGGAGGGTCCCACAGCATGCACAAGCCCACCCACACAGGAATTGGCACCAGAGGGGCCCAGTTTCCTTGGGGGAAGCAGCAGAAAGGACTGAGGTCCCACGGAGAACAAAGCAACCGCCATTGTTCCCTCTCCACCCTGCCCCAACCCAACGACTGGGGTGCCCCACCCTGGTGAACACCTAAGGCTCCGCCCCCTACTGTAACAGGCACAACCAGGCCAAAACAAAAAAAGAGAGAAAGAGAGATGGCTCAAACAGAAGAACAAATCAAAGCCCCAGAACCCATCATTTTAAGTGACCGAGAAATAGCCAACCTATCAGATGCACAGTTCAAAACACTGGTGATCAGAAAGCTCACAGAATTGATTGACGTTAGTCATAAATTAGATGAACAAATGCAGGCTACAATAAGAGAAATGAAGGGAAATGTACAGGGAATCAATAGTGATGGGAAGGAAACTGGGACTCAAAACAATAGAGTGGACCAGAAGGAAGAAAGAAAGAACCAAACAGGAAAGAATGGAGAAATAAGAATTCAAAAAAATGAGGAGAAGCTTAGGAACCTCCAGGACATCTTTAAACATTCCAACATCCAAATTATAGGTTTACCAGAAGGGGAAGAAGAAGAGCAAGATATTGAAATCTTATTTGAAAACATAATGAAGAAGAACTTCCCGATTCCGGCAAAGGAAATAGACTTCCAGGAAGTCCAGGAAGCTCAGAGAGTCCCAAAGAGGTTGGACCCAAGGAGGAACACACCAAGGCACATCATAATTACATTAGCTAAGGTAAAAATGAAGGAGAGAATCCTAGAAGCAGCAAGAGATAAGGGGACAGTTACCTGCAAAGGAGTTCCCATCAGACTGTCAGCTGATTTCTCAAAAGAGACTTTACAGGCAAGAAGGGACTGGAAAGAAGTATTCCAAGTCATGAAAGGCAAGGACCTCCATCCAAGAATGCTCTATCCAGCAAAGCTTTCATTTAGAATGGAAGGGCAGATAAAGTGCTTCTCAGATAAGGTCAAGTTAAAGGAGTTCATCATCACCAAGCCCTTATTTTAGGAAATGTTAAAGGGACGTATCTAAGAAAAGGAAGATAAAAAAAACATGTATAGTAAGATGACAGCAAACTCACAATTATTAACAATCACACCTAAAACAAAACCAAAAGAAACTAAGCAAACAACTAGAACAGGAACATAACCACAGAAATGGAGATCACATGGAGGGATAGCAGCAGGGGAGTGGGAGGAGGAGAGAGGGGGAAAAGGTACAGAAAATAAGTAGCATGGATGGTAGGTAGGAATAGACAGAGGGAGGGCAAGAATAGTATGGGAAATGTAGAAGCTAAAGAACTTATGACACATGAACTAAAGTGGGGGAATGTGGGTGGGAGAGGGTGTACAGGGTGGAGGGGAGTGAAGGGGGAAATGGGACAACTGTAATAGTATAATCAATAAAATATATTAAAAAAATAAAAAATAAATAAATAAAAGAAATATTTATTTGTTGATTTATTGAAGACAACCTTTCTAGCAAGTATGAGGTGATATCACATTGAACTTTTAATTTGCATCTTTCTGACGAGGGGTGATGTTGAGCACTTTGTATCTGTGTATTGGCCATCTGTGTGTCCTCTCTGGAAAACTGTCTACCTGTGCTGTTTGCCTATTTTTAATTGGATTGTTTATCTTTCTAATATTGAGTTTTTTATAGATTTTAGAAATTAATCTCTTACCAGTTGTATCATTAGTGAGTATTTCCTCCCATACCGTGAGTTCCCTTTCATTTGCCCATGTTTACTTTTGCTCTGCTACAGCTTTTTAGTTTGATGGAGTTCCATCTATTTTTTTTCTTTGTTTCCCTTGCCCTGAGAGATGAATCAGCAAAAAAAAAAAAATGTTGCTATGCAAGATGTCTGCAGCTTTACTGCCTATGTATTTTTCTAGAAATGTTATGGTTTCACAATTTACTCTGACCTCTTTTACTCAGTTTTAGTCTATTGTTGTGTATGGTGTGTGCCAGTGGTCTAGTTTCACTTTTTGCATGCACCTGTCCAATTTTTCCAACACCATTTTTTAAAGAAATTGTTTTTCCTCCAGGTGCACATTCTTCCCTCCCTTAGACAATATAGGTATGGGTTTATTTCTGGGTTCTCCATTCTGTTCTATTGATCTATCTGCCTGTTCTTATGCCAGTAACAGGCTGTTTTGACTACGATGGCTTTGTAATATAGTTTGATATCTGGTGTTGTGATACTTCCAACTTTGCTCTTCTTTCTCAAGATTACTGAGGCTATTCAGGATCTTTTTAGGTTCCATGTGTTTTTGGAGTATGTGTTCTAGATCTATAAAATATGCCATTGGTATTTTAAGAATTGTATTGAATCTATAGATCACTTTGGGTAGTATGGACATTTTAATGATTTAATTCTTCTAATCCATGAACATGGTATATGCTTCCATTTGTTTGTATCTTCCTCATTTCTTTCTTCAATGTTTTATAGTTTTTCAATTATAGGTCTTACACCTCCTTGGTTAAGGTTATTCCTAGGTACTTTATTATTTCTTGTTGTTGCAATAATAAATAGGATTGTTGTCTTAGTTTCTTTTTTATAGTTTATTGTTGGTGTATAAAAATGCCACTGAATTCTGAATATGAATTCTTTATTCTGTGACTTTGCTGAATTCATTTATTAAATCTAGTAGGTTTTTTTTGTGTGTGTGGAGTCTTTAGGATTTTCTATGTACAATGTCAACTATCTGGGAATAATGAAAGTTTCATTTCCTCATTTCCAGTTTGGATAACCTTTATTTTTTTTTTCTTGTCTGATTGCTGCAGCAAGCACTACACTGAATAAGAATTATGAAAGCTGGCATCTCTGTCTTGTTCCTCATCTTTAAGGAAATGTTTCTAGTTTTTGTCTATTAAATATGATGCTGGCAGTAGGTTTGTCATATATGGCCTTTATTTATGGATGTGTTCTCTCTATTCCCACTTTGCTGTGAGCTTTTTATTATGAGAGCTTCATTTTATCAAATGCTTTTCCTGTGTCTGTTGATATGATCATGTGGTTTTTATCCTATTTTTGTTTATGTGGTGTACCACGCTTATTGAATTGTGCTTTTTGTCCAACCTTGCATCCTAAGAATAAAGCCCACTTGACCATGGTGTATCACTTTTTAATGTATTGCAGGATCTAGTTTGCTAATATTTTTTGAGGATGTAATCGTCTATGTTCACCAGGAGTATTGGCACATCTGCACAATGGAATCAAAATCTTCCATAAAAAGTGATGCAGTCCTCCCACTTGTGTCAAGCTGGATGGACCTAGAGGGTATTGTGCTGAGTGCCACAGGTCAGATGTAGAAAGATTTCACTTATATCTGGAATTCTTACCATCAAAACAAACTAAAGAAACAAACAAAAACAAAGACTTATAGAAATGCAGAACAAACATAATGGTGCCAGAGGGGAAGGAATGTAAGGGTGGATGGAAAGGGGAAGATAGTCAGTCATGGGTGATCATTTTGCACGAGACACGTGGTTCCTGGACATATTGTAAGGAGCACCTGGTGAGATATATAAATAATAAATCACCTGAAACTAATGTAATATTATTTGCCAGCTATAATTTAATGAAAAGTATTGTATTAAAGTAATTAATGAAAGAACAGAAAATCTTTTCTAAATGAAAGTGTAAGGAGGAAATAATAAGTTTTTGCACAGCAAAGGAAACCATCAACAAAATGAAAAGGCAACCCACTGACTGGGAGAACATGTTTGCCAATGATATATCTGATACAGGGTTAATATTCAAAATGTATAAAGAACTCACACAACTCAATACTAGAAAAAAACAAACAATCCAATTAAGAAATGGGTAAAGGTCCCAAATGGACACTTCTCCAAAGAGGACAAACAGATGGCCCATAGACATATGAACACATGTTCAACATCACTAATCATCAGAGAAATACAAATTAAAGCCACAAGAGGAACCCTGGCTGGTGTAGCTGAGTGGACTGGGTGCCAGCCTATGAACCAGAGTGGCACTGGTTTGGTTCCCAGTTGGGACACATGTCTGGATTGTGAGCCAGGTCAGGTCCCCAATTGAGGGGCACAAGAGAGGAAATCACGCATTGGTGTTTCTCTCCTTCTCTTTCTCCCTCCCTTTCCCTCTGTCTAAAATAAATAAATAAATAAAATCTTTAAAATTAAAAAAAAACTCACAAGGAGATATCACCCCACACCTGTCAGAAAGGCTCTCATCCATAAAGCAACAAACAATAAGAGCTGGCGAGGATGTGGAGAACAGGGAACCCTCATACACTGTTGGTGGGAGTGCAGCCCGTGCAGCCACTATGGGAAGGATTATGGAGTTTCCTCAAAAAATTAAATATGGAATTGCCTTTTGACCCAGCAATCCCACTTCTGGGAATATATACTAAGAAACCCAAAACACTAATCAGAAAGAACATATGCACCCCTATGTTCATTGCAGCATTATTTACAATAGCCAAGACCTGGAAACAGTCCAAGTGCCCACCAGTAGACAAGTGGATAAAACAGCTGTGGTACATTCACACAATGGAACACTACATGACCATAAATTTAAAAAAAGAAAAAGAAAAAGAAAATCTTACCCTTTGTGACAGCATGGATGGACCTGCAGAGTATTACACTAAGTGAAATAAGCCAGTCAGAGAAAGGCAGTTACCATATGGTCTCACTTCTATGTGGAATCTAATGAACAAAATAAACTGATGAATGAAATAGAAACAGGCATGGATACATGGAAGAGACTGACAGATCTCAGATGGGAGGGTGGTTGGGAGACTGGTGAAAGAAGGTGAACAAGTTAAGCAAAAAACATGGATTTTGCAGTGAGTTCATCATAGTTCCCCTGTAGTTTTTGGTAATTCTCAGTGAGCTCATTGAGCTTCCTTATAACCCTGATTTGAACTCAATATCTGATAGGTGACTTGCCTCTATTTCATTTAGCATTCTTTCTGAGGTTTCCATCTTATTGCAGTTTTCAATTTGTATTTCCCTGAACAAATACTGTTGAACAATGTTTTACTTGCTTATTGGCCATTTAATATCCTGGTTTGAAAAAGGTGTGTTTAATATTTTGCTCATTAAAAAAATTGCATTGTTTGTATTTAGCTTAAAAAAAAAACATGTATATGCCCTGGAGGGTGTGGCTCAGTGGACTGAGTGCTGGCCTGTGAACAAAGGGTCACCGGTTCAATTCCCAATCAGGGCACATGCCTGGGTTGTGGACCAGGTCCTCAGTGAGGGGTACACAAGAGGTAACCACACATTGATGTTTCTCTCCCTCTTTTTCTCCCTCACTTCCTTCTCTCTAAAAGGAAATAAATAAAATCTTTAAAAACATATAGACATAGCACACAGATACAGACAACAGTGTGGTAATAGCCAGATGGAAAGGTAGAGGGGCAAAAAGTGGGTGGAAATACAGACAAAAAGAGACTTTGCTTGGGGCAGTGAGCACAAAATGCAGTGTGCAGATGTTTTATTGAGTTACACAGTTGAAATCTGTATGTTTTTGCTAACCTATGTCACCACAACAAATTCAATTAAAAATCATTTTATTACAAAAAATATAAAGATAGTTAGATAGAATGACTAACAGATGCATAGACACCCAGATAGTAGATAAATGGATACATAGGTAGATAGATTCACAGACCTTCAGATCCCATTATATTTTCTGCTCTAAGTAAGATTTTGTTACGTCAGGAATGGAGACAGGGGGAGAGGGAAGATTGCAGCATGGCAGGAGGGAACAGATTCCACTTCCCCCTACACACAGGAGAAAAAGCTAGCCAATCTACGGAGGAACAGACCAAACAGCCAACAGTACCACAGCATATATGAAAATAGGAGATCAAAAATTGTAGTGGACATTGAAAAACCAGATGGTAAAGAGAGTGCTTCAGGGTAATAAGGGCACAGGTATCAGCACAGGGACCAGGGCAGCTGCAGCCCCAGGCCCGGAGCTCTCGGGTCTGCCTCAGGGCTCTTTGGAGAAATCTGGGTCAACCGCTCCTTCCCCAGCCAAACAAGGTTTGAGCAGTGACAGGAGAGACCTGGTTGCTTGAAGTTGCAGAGAGGGGAATAAGGACTAAGTGGCTAACATACAGGGGCTGTGAGCACCCACGCATAGCTCTGGAAAGAGTGCGCAGCTGAACCCATGCGACCACAGGCGGCCTGGCTGTGCACCCACAACCTGGGGAGAGTGTGCTTTGTGGAAGACCCGAGCCCACACCCATAAATCCGGGGAGAGCACATGCTTAGGAAGGACCGGACCCCACACCTAAGGCCCTGTGGAGAGGCACCAGGCTAGCTCTGGGGAGAGTACCCAAGACTGAGTGCTGAACAGAAAAGGAGAAAAGCAATACCAGTCTCCCCTCACTCTGCTACAGCCAGAAAGACCAGAAAAACTGGTTTGGCTAGTTTGAAACCAGCATGAGGTTTGTTTGTTTGTTTGTTTGTTTGTTTGTTTGATTTTTTGTGTTTTTTAAGTATTTTTATTTTTTAATTCTTATTATTTTTATATCTCTCAGCTCCTTTTGCTTCTCTTTCCTTTTTTTCTAGTTTTATTTCTTCTTCCTTTCTTTCCAATTTTCTCTCTTCTTCCTTCTTCTGCTTTTTTTACCTTTTTCTTTTTAAATGCCTACAAGTGAGACCAAGAAAACCAGAACTGTGAAGAGACCAGAGTTGGACCCAAAGAGGGGGCATCCCAACAGCTGAGACAGTGAGACAAATTCCACTTTGCTATTATAGAGAACCTGCAAGTTATTGCATATTTGTATTATTGTTATTTTTTCATTATTCTTACATCTTTTATTTTAATAGTATTTTTGTATTCCTCTTCTTTCTGTATAGTCTTCTTTGCTTGACTGGTTATATTGTATCATTTGACAGGTTTCTCCTGTTATCTCATTCATAGTGTATTGCTAATTTACTGTCCTTCACTTCACCTGTGTCCCATTAGCACACTACTCAAGGTCCTATACTCCCTATTCTTGTTATCTAGATCTCATACACTCTGTCATATGATTGTAGCTCTAATATTATTGTAAATAATAGCTATTCCATACAATTGCAAATACTACACAACACCCCTCCCAGATCTTAGCTCACTTCATGGTCTCCTGAAATATATTACTGTAGTGGTTAACTCTATTCTCTTACACACTAACCTGTTTACTATCCTTTATACTCACCTTACCTCAGAATCTGACCTCCCACAACCTCACTGCTTTCTAGATCCAACTCACAATCCTTCCCTCCCCAACAAGAGTCTTATCTTTTTTCCATCTTTTCTAAAAAGTGGCTAGTTGGGTGGAATATCACAGTTAACACTATACATAGCCACAGGATCTCCTTCTTTGAGAAGAGAAGGATCTCCTATCTCTTCTCTACTGGCTGCTACTGTAAATATCATAGAATACTCTCTTGCTGTCTTAAACCATTTTGCCTTACTCCTCCAACTGATCACAAAAAAGAGTAGGTGGAAGCTGTGAACACCAGGATACCCGAAGGAGACTGCACCACTGAATCTCACAGGTATTCTACCACAGAAATTCACACCATAAACCCAGGGAGCCAGAACAGATCAACTTAAGAAGCTGAGGCTAACAAGAAGAGTCTCACAAACAATGGGAAGGCAAAGAAACAATCCCTAAATGAAAGGAAAAGAGCAAGCCTCAGAAAGAATGCTAAATGAATAAAGGAAACTCAACTATCAGATATTGAGTTCAAAGCAATCATTATCAGGAAGCTCAATGGGCTCACAGTGAATTACCAGAAACTACAGGGAAACTACAATGAACTCACTACAAACCATATCAACATGAAAAAGGAAATAGAAACTATCAACAAGGGGCAAGAGAAAATGAAGAACACAATATCTGAACTGAAGAACACAGTAGAAGGAATCAAAAGCAGGGTCAAGGAAGCAGAAGATTAGATCAGTGACCTGGAGGACAAAGTAGAAAAAAAAAACACCCAGAAAGAGCAAGAAAAAGAGAAGAGGCTCAGAAAGAATGAAGAGGGATTAAGAGAAATGCAAGACAATATGAAATGTAATAATATCTGTATTATAAGGATACCAGAAGGAGAAGAAGAAGAGCAAGGGATAGAAAACCTATTTGAAAAAGTAATGATGGAAAACTTCCCTAATTTGATGAGAGAAAAAGTCACACAAATCCAGGAAACACAGAGAGTCCCAATCAAGATGAACCCAAAGAGGCCCATCTCAAGACACATCATAATTAAAATGGCAAAATTTCAAGACAAAGAGAAACTCTTAAAGGCAGCAAGGGAGAAACAGGAAGCAGCATACAAGGGAGCCCTGATAAGGTTAGCAGCTGACTTCTCAATGGAAACACTCCAAGCCAGAAGAGAATGGCAAGAAATATTCCAAGTAATGAGAACTAGAGGTCTGGAACCAAGGCTACTTTACCCAGCAAGTCTCTCAATCAAGATAGAAGGCCAAATAAGGAGCTTCCCAGACAAAAGAAGTCTAGAAGAACACACCTCCACCAAACCAGCTCTGCAAGAGATACTAAAGGGCTTACTTTAAGGAAAGGAAGGAAAAGAGAGAGAGAGAGAGAACAACACAGGTATGAAAATGGCAATGAATAAGTACCTATCAATAATAACCTTAAATGTAAATGGATTAAATGCTCCAATCAAAAGACATAGAATGGTTGACTGGATAAGAAAACATGACCCACACATATGCTGCCTACAAGAGACCCACCTCAGGATAAAAGACTTGTACAGGCTGAAAGCGAAGGGCTGGAAACAAATTTTCCAAGCAAATGGACAGGGGAAAAAAGCTGAGGTAGCAATACTCATATCAGACAAAATAGACTTCCAAAAAAGGGCCATAAAGAGAGACCCAGAAGGTCACTTCATAATACTCAAGGGAAGAATCCACCAAGAAGACATGAACATTGTAAATATATATGCGCCCAACATAGGAGCACCTATATACATAAAGAAAATCTTAGAGGACTTCAGGAAAAATATTGACAGCAACACAATTATAGTAGGGGATTTTAACACCACACTGTCAAAACTGGACAGATCCTGCAAACAAAATATGAACAAAGATATTGTGGCATTGAACAATGCCCTAGATGAAATGGACTTAACTGATATATAGAGAGAGCCCTTCATCCCAAAGAAGTTAAATACACATTCTTTCCAAATGCACATGGAACATTTTCAAAGATAGACCACATGATAGGACACAAAAAAAGCCTCAACAAACTCAAGAAAATTGAAATCATATCAAGCATTTTCTCCGACCACAAGGGACTGAAACTAGAAACCAACCCCAAGGAAAAAAAGCAAAAACACTCAAAATCATGGAGACTGAGTAGCATGCTATTAAACAATGAATGGGTCAAGAATGAAATTAGGGAAGAAATAAAAAAGTTTCTGGAAACAAATTAAAATGAACTCACTACATTCCAAAACTTAAGGGACACAGTGAAGGCAGTCCTGAGAGGAAAGTTCATAGTGATACAGGCCTACCTAAAAAAGATAGAAACATTTCAAACAATCAACCTAACCCTATGTCTACAAGAACTCGAGGAACAACAACAAAGACAGCCCAGAGCAAGCAGAAGGAAGGAAATGACCAAGATCAGAGCAGAATTAAATGACATAGAGACTAAAAGCACAATTCTAAGGATCAATGAATCCAGGAACTGGTTCTTTGAAAAGATAAACAAAATTGACAAGCCTTTAAGCAGACTCATCAAGAAAAAAAGAGAGAAGACCCAAATAAACACAATCAGAAATGAAAGAGGAGAGATTACAACTGATACCACAGAAATAGAAAGGATTGTAAGAAATTACTATAAAGAACTGTATGCCAAGAAATTTGAAAACCTAGGTGAAATGGACAAATTTCTAGAAAAATATAATCTTCCAAGATTCAATGAAGAAGAAGCAGAAAGGCTGAACAGACCAATAACAGCAGATGAAATTGAAGAAGTAATAAAAAATCTCCTGACACACAAAAGCCCAGGACTGGATGGTTTCACAGGAGATTTCTACAAAACATTTAAAGAAGAACTAACCCCTATTCTTCACAGACTATTCAAAAAAATCGAAAATAATGGGAGACTCCCAAACTCTTTTTATAAAGCCAGCATCATCCTAATCCCAAAACCAGATAAAGACACAACAAAGAAAAAAAACTTCATGTCAATATCACTGATGAACAGAGATGCTAAAGTCCTCAACAAAATATTGGCAAACCATGTCCAACAATACATTATAAAGATTATACACCATGACCAAGTGGGACTCATCCCAGGCATGCAAAGATGGTACAATATTCACAAATCAGTAAATGTAATACATCACATAGACAAAAATCACATGATCATATCAATAGATGCAGAAAAAGCATTTGATAAGGTACAGCACCCAGTTATGATAAAAACACTCAGCAAAGTGGGAATAGAGGGAGCATTCCTCAATATAATAAAGGCCATATATGAGAGATCTACAGCCAACATCATATTCAATGGGCAAAAACTAAAATCTTTTCCACTAAGATCAGGAACAAGACAAGGCTGTCCACTTTCACCACTTCTATTCAACATAGTATTGGAAGTTTTAGCCACAGTGATCAGACAAGAAAAGGAAATAAAAGGCATCCAAATCGGAATGGAGGAAACAAAACTGTCACTGTTTGCAGATGATATGATAGTGTACATAGAAAATCCTATAGACTCAGCCAAAAAACTGCTCAACCTAATAAGTGAATTTGGCAAAACAGCGGGATAAAAAGTCCATATCCAGAAATCAAAGGCATTTTTGTATACCAACAATGAAACAACAGAAGCAGAAATCAAGAAAAAATCCCATTCGGTATAGCAAAAAGAAAAATAAAATACCTGAAAATAAACCTAACCAAAGGGGTAAAAGACCTATACTCAGAAAACTACACGACACTAAAGAAAGAAATCAAGGAAGACCAATTGGGGAGTTCCAGCCAAAATGGAGGCATAGGCAGTCGCATTGTGCCTCCTCACGCAACCAAAACTAAGGACAACAAAAATTGAGAAACAAAAAACAACCAGAACAGAGAGAAATTAACTGAACAGAAGTTGGACTACAGTACACCCAGACCGGTAAGGAGGGGCGGAGTCGGAGGCCTGCAGAGAGGGGTCGAGGGGTCCCAGCGGGAAGAAACGCTGGCTGGCAGGCACGGGCGCACAGGGTGCAGAAGGCAGCTGACGGGTGGTGGACCCTGGGCTCGGGAGGCGACTAGCAGACCCAGTGAGAGACTCAAGACAGCTGGCTGTCCGCAGCCACACATTCGCACACAGACAAACTAAGCGAAACAGGCAGCGACACGGACCAAGCAGCCCAGGGACCCAGCGCCACCGGGTTTCAAAGCTTAAGAGCCCCGACTGGGAGCTGAGGCCGGGAGACTCTCTCAGCCTCACAGGATACTTCTCGGGGAAGCCCAGAGTCCGAGAAAGTGCACAAGCCCACCGCCCGGGAGCCAGCACCAGAAGGGCCCAATTTGCTTGTGGGAGGCAGTGGAGGGGACCGAAGTCCTAGAGAGAGCAGAGCAAGTGCCATTGTTCCCTCACAGACCCCGCCCCCACATACAATGTCACAACTCAGCGACTGGGGTGCCCCGCTCTGGTGAACACCTAAGGCTCCGCCGCCCTTACGAAACAGCCGCAACCAAACCAAAGGAAAATAAAAAAGATGGCTCAAACAGAATTGAAAGCCCCAGAACCAATTTTTTTAAGTGACCAAGAGATAGCCGAATTACCAGATGCACAGTTCAAAGCACTGGTGATCAGGAAGCTCACAGAATTGGTGGACTTTGGACATAAATTAGATGAACAAATTCAGGCTACGATAAGAGAAATGAAGGAAAACGCACAGGGAAATAATAGTGAGGGGAAGAAAACTGGGACTCAAATCAATGGAGTGGACCAGAAGGAAGAAAGGAACAACCAAACAGAAAAGAATGAAGAAACAAGAATTAAAAAAACTGAGGAGAGGCTTAGGGTCCTCCAGGACACCTTTAAATGTTCCAACATCTGAATTATTGGGGTACCAGAGGGGAAGAGGAAGAGCAACAAATTGAGAACTTATTTAAACAGATATTAAAGGAAAACTTCCCCAATCTGGCAAGGGAAATAGACTTTCAGGAAGTCCAGGAGGCTCAGAGAGTCCCAAAGAGGTTGGACCCAAGGAGGAACACACCAAGGCATATCATAATTACATTAGCTAAGGTAAAAATGAAGGAGAGAATCCTAGAAGCAGCAAGAAACAAGGAGACAGTTACCTGCAAAGGAGTTCCCATCAGACTGTCAGCTGATTTCTCAAAAGAGACCTTACAGGCAAGAAGGGGCTGGCAAGAAGTATTCCAAGTCATGAATACTTCTTGACTGGAGGTCCAAAGCAAGGATTCCAAGTCATGAATACTTCTTGACTGGAGGTCCAAAGCAAGGACCTCCATCCAAGAATGCTCTATCCAGCAAAGCTTTCATTTAGAATGGAAGGGCAGATAAAGTGCTTCTCAGACAAGGCCAAGTTAAAAGAGTTCATCATCACCAAGCCCTTATTATATGAAATGTTAAAGGGACTTACCTAAGAAAAAGAAAATTAAAAACATGAACAGTTAAAAAAAAAAAGTCATCAAATGGAGGATTAGCAACAGGGAAGTAGGAGGAGGAGGGAGGGGGAAAAGATATAGAGAAA
>PVIA01008996.1:16742-65629 GCA_004024845.1 Tonatia bakeri
GAAGGGGGAAAATGGGCCAACTGTAATAGCATAATCAATAAAATAAAGAATTAAAAAAAAAACTCTAGGGATTTCCTAAATGATAAGAGTGACAAAGGTTTCTTGATATTCCTATCAAACCCCTGCTCAACCACACCCAAGTTTATGTTAATGAGGTGACTTTTAGAAAGCACCTAACAATGGGGACTGGTTGCTAGGGGAACCAGCCATGTGATTGGAGGGTTGGAACTTTCAGCCCCACCCTCCAACCTTACAGGAGGGGAGCAGGTCTGGAGGTTGAGTTCAACCCCAGTGGCCGATGATTTAGTCAATCATGACTATGTAATGAAACTGCCATAAAAACCCAGGAGGATAGCTCCTTGGTTCTTTTTAGGAGATGTTCAGGGTTGGTGAACACAGGGAGATTTGGGGAGAGTGGCATGCTGGAAGGCATGCAAGCTCCCCGCCCCTTTCCCCATACCTGGCCCTATGCATCTATCTCTTCCATATGGCCATTCCTGAGTTGTATCTTTTTAGAGTAAACTGGTGATCCAGTGAGTAACATGTTTTTGTTGTGTTCTGTGAGCCACTACACAAAATCTGAGGATGTGGTCATGAGAACTTCTGATTTCTAGCTGATGGGTCAAAAGCACAGGGGCCAACCTGGATCAGTGATTGGCGTCTGAAGGTGGGGAGAGGGCCATCCTGTGGAGCTGAGCCCCTTACCTGGGGGATCTGATACTGTCCCCAGGTAGACAGTGTCAGAAGTGAGTTGAATCATGGGACATCCTGCTGGTGTCCCACATGGTCACTGGGAACAGAACCATGTGGCTTTTCTGGCGTTAGAGACCAGATCTCTATCTCTTGAGCTTTGAGCTTTGGAGCATCTGAGCCTTGTGGGCTGCTTATTTGCTCTGCCCTGTCTGCAAGAGTTTGTCACGGAGTCTGAGTCTTGTGGCCATGAAGTGGGATGCCCCCAGGTCCCATCCCCTGGCCATATGCAACGTCAGCCTCTTCCCTTCTCTTCGCATGGATCCAACATCAGTCACGGGAATAAAATCTTCCTTATGGCTCACTCTTCTCTTTTAGGCTTGTATGGCAAACGCGTCATCTCCATTGATCAGGGGCTTTTGATGACAGCAGAAGATACTATTTCTGTCCCGTGTGGTTCAGCACACATCCTGTTTGAGGGATTTTTACTGACCAAGGAAGGAGGCACCACCCTGCCCCAGCACCAAAGTGGGGGACCCCAGGGCAATTTCAATCTGCATCCTGTGAATCTCAGCTTCTCAGAGAACCACAGGTGCTACACCTGGTACAGCAGCAACCTTTATGTGTGGTCAGCCCCCAGTGACACCCTGGAGCTTGTGGTCATGGTAGATGCCCCTCCTCTGAGGGGTTCCAGCTGGCTGTCCAGAGCCTTGGCATTGGGTGGGAACACAAAGATATGCACAAGGAAAAAGAGTGGGGCAGTAGGGAGTCATTGCTCAGAGGACCATGAAGAGAGAAGCACTTGTCACCTTCACCACGTTTGACTTTCACATCCTCTCCTAGAGTTCTCCACACAGTGTCCTTTAAAAGCATGGGGTCTGCTGAAAAAAGAAGAAGCAGTTTTCAGAATTAACTTAAGGGCATTGTTGACACCACAGATACCTGACATCTTTAGATGGACCCACCTCCAATTTTCCTTTTTTAATTTTTTTTACAGATTTTATTTATTTATTTTTAGAGAGGGGGAAGGAGAGAGAGAGGGAGAGAAACATCAATGTGTGGTTGCCTCTTGAGCACCCCCTACTGGGGACCTGGCCCACAACCCAGGCATGTGCCCTGACTGGGAATCAAACCGGCAACTCTTTGGTTCTCAGGTTGGTGCTCAGTCCACTGAGCTACACCAGCCAGGACTAATTATGAGCTGCATTCTGGGTGTCACTTAGCCTCCAAATGGTTGAGGCATGACTTGACATTCATCATCTCCAACAGAGCTTATGGTCTGTATATGAGGATAGTCCCAGCAAGGATGGATGGTGTGGTTGACCTTAGAGTATGGCGTCCAAGAAAGACATTCAGGTTTAGAAGAGATCACCTGGGGCCTCTAATCCGCTGGGTGACACATGACAAGGATTTATCTTCCTTGGGCCTCATTCCTTATCTGCAAACTGGTAGAACAAATACTACCAACTTCATCAAGGTGGCATGAAGATTCAGTGAACGAATCGTTGCCAGCCCCCCAGAACGGACTTGACATAAAAAAAAACAACTTTCAAGTCTGGTTAACACAAATATGCCTCGAAAGATATTTTTATCTTTGGGGTTTTACACATTGTTGGAATCCAATCCGTTGTTCCACCTTCATTGGCCCCATACGCCCAAGGCCTACATTGCTGAGTTTTGTAGCAAAAAGTGGGGGGGGACTAAAAATTATTAATAATATATTCTCCATTTCTACACCAACATTAAAGACTTACTATAAAACTACAATAATCAAAACAGTGTGGCCCTGTCTAGTGTGGCTCAGTGGATTGAGCACCAGCCTGAGAACCAAAGAGTCACCTGTTCGATTCCCAGTGAGGGCACATGCCTGGGCTGTGGGCCAGGTTCCCATAGGGGGCGTGCAAGAAGCAACCACACATTGATGTTTCTCTCCCTCTCTTTCTCCCTCCCTCCCTCTCTCAAAATAAATAAATAAAATCTTTTTTTAAAAGACAGTATGATATTGGCAAAAGAATAGACAAATAGATGAATTGAATAGAATAGAAAGCCCACCGGCAGACCCACACAAATATAGTCAACTGGTCTTTGACCAAGAAGCAAAGACAATGCAATGAAGCAAAGATAATCTCTTCAACAAATGGTTCCAGAACAGCTGGGTATCCACCTGCAAAAAGTAATAATAATAATAATACACACAGACCTTACACCCTTCACAAAAATTGACTCAAATTAGATCAGAGACCTAAATTTGAAATGTAAACTATAAGGCTCCTACAAGATGGGAGAACTTTCTTACCATTCCAGGGTGTCTATTTCCTCTCTTCTGACCCAGACACCCATTCACTGGTAACCTTACCTTTACGCTATGGATGAAGTTTAGGTTTAAAAAGATGAGAAATTTGGCGGGGGTAAAATGAATGTGGGAAGTTGAGGTGGTGGGGAGAGTGGAAGAGAGTAATGGGGGGGGATGGAGACAACTGTAATTAAACAAAAAATAAAAATAAAAAGATGAGAAATTGGCCCAGGTTGGGGGGTTCAGTTGAAGTATTGCCCCGTACATGAAAAAAAAGTTTATGGGTTCAATCCCATCAGGGCACATACCTAGGTTGTGGTTTCGACCCCAGGTCAGTGTGCATATGGGTCATTTTCTCTCTCTCTCTGCCCCCCTCCCTCCCTCCCTCTCTTTCCAATCAATAAGCATATCCTCAGGTGAGTATTTTAAAATAATAATTAGATCAGGTGAGTATTTTAAAATAATAAAACTAAATTAATTAAAAATCAAAAGATGAGAAGTTGTGCTGGCTGGATAGCTCAGTTGGTTAGGGTGTCAGACCAATACACCAAGGTTGTGAGTTCAATCCCTGGTCAGGGCACATACAGGAATCAACCAATGAATGCATCAATAAGTGGGGCAACAAATGATGTTTTCTCCCCTTTCCTCTCTCTCTCTCTCAAAATCAATAACAAAATTTTAAGATGAGTATTAAGATATTTTATGGGAGAGGAGAAAGACAAAATGTCCTATGGGTCTGGAGATACCTGTCTTATCTACAGGCGAGCTTGCCCCATCATCTCCCTCAAAGGAGCTACCCCTGCCTGCCCACCCCCCACACATGGATATATAACTGTTTTCACAGGCTGAGTGTGATTGAAAACTTAGCACATATGTAACCAGCTTCCTCACACACATGGCCTGTGGTCAGCATGGAAACTGGTGGGTGGCCCTGGGTTCTCACTCACTACTTCCTTCGTGAGCACTTCCTGTGTACTCATCAAGGCTAAGGTCTCCAAATCATGGACAGTTGTCCTGAAGCACTCAACTTTATTCTTAGTGAGTCCTATAGATTGGAGGCCCCAGTATGAAAGGATAAGACAGTAGCAGTCAAACAGGCGACCCTGGACCCAGGGAGAGCAGAGCTTCTGGCTTCAGGTCAGAATCTGCCTAGGGGTTTGATTGATATCCAAGCTATTCTTTCAATCAAGAGTGGACATCATTGCAGGAACAAGTATAAAGGACACATGGACAATAACAAGGGTGGGGTGGAAATGGGAGGGAGGTGGGGAGGGCTGGGAGCATGGACTGGGATGAGGGTAAAAGGCAGAAAACTGTACTTGAACAATAATTAATAAAATAAAATAAAATAAAAAGAGTGAACATTTCACTTTAACCTTTCTTTTTCAGGATAGCTTCTTTTTTATTTTTTTAAAGACTTTTTTATTTATTTTCAGAGAGAGGGGAAAGGAGGGAGAAAGACATGGAAAGAAAAATCAATGTGTGGTTGCCTCTCATACACCCCTACTGGGGACCTGGCCTGCAACCCAGGCATATTCCCTGACTGGGAATCGAACCAGTGACCCCTTGGGTCACAGGCCCACGCTCAATCCACTGAGCCACACCAGCCAAAGTTCCAGGGTGGCTTCTAACCAAGATATTATACACACATGAGAATGACGTCTTTCTTCAAAATGTTAGAGAACAGCCCTGACCAATATGACTCAGTGAATGGATCTGGAGATTAATTTGCTCAGTGAAATGAGCTGGTGAGAGAAAGGCAAATACCATATGATCTCACTTGTATTTGGAATCTAATGAATAAAATACACTGATGAACAAAATAGTAACAGAGGCATGGACACCCAGGACACACAGACAGCCATCAGAGGAGAGGGGGGTTGGAGACTGGTTGAAAAGAAGGTGGGATTAAGCAAAAAAAAAAATATATATATATATAGTATATATATTATATATACTATATATATAATATATATATATAATACACACACACACACACATAGACACAGCCAACAGTGTGGTGATAGTCAGAGGGAAAGAGGATGAAGGCAGAGGTGGAAGTGCGTAAGTGGAGGTGAGGGGGCGGGTAAATGGGAACAGAAAGAGACTTTGCTTGGGGTGATGGGTGCATGATGCAGTGCGCAGACAATGTTTTATTCAGTTGTGCACTTGAAACCTGTACCCCAATAAATTCAACAAAAAAAAAACACTGCTAATAGAAAACACACTCAAGTCAAAAAAAATAAAATAATTTTAATAGGAATGTAATATTTTAATCCTACTTTTTAACTTTATTATATTTTAATATTAAATTTCTCCTGTATAACAGACTAATGTGATGTATTTATGTAAGAAACAGAACTTTTTTTGCTTAAAGAATTGCATTTTATTGAAACACTGTAACAAATCATTGTTTATTTTATCATTATCCTCTCACTTTTTAAATTTTATTTACTTTTTATTTTTTTATTCATTTTTTTTACTGTCGTAACAAATCTTTTTAGAAGATGGAGTTGTCATTCTATTCTGATGAAATCAATTGACTTATCCAAGCACACACATGCTGTACACAGGAGCCAAGGTTAAACACACTTTTTCTTTTTTCATGGTTCTAAGGTTTTTGCTGGAACACTGCCCCATGCCTTCCCTGGGCATAAGGTCCACATTTCAGATTTTAGACATTGAGGTTCAGGCGGGGCAGACAAGTGCCCGAGGCCCTGGTTCGGCCTCAGGGAGGGTCAGCGGGGTCCTGAGCACCCTGCCCCTCCTCACGCCGCCCGGTCAGAGCTGGAGGAAGAGCTGCACTTGTTCCTGTAACACGGTCACAGCAGAAGTCCCAGGGCGACTGGTGCCGGGCTTCACACACCACATCCTGTGCTGCTCCGGCTCCCAAGCTCAGTCCCCACCCTGCTGCCCCACATTCTCCGGCGACTCTGCTATGCTTTCCACGCTCGCTGCCCTGCTCGGTGAGTTCCCACGTGGAAGGGAGCTGGGATCCAGGGTGCCTGGCTCGGCAATGTGTCTCATTATTCCTGTCTTTCAGGGTTATGTCTGTGCCAGCGGATCAGCTCCCAGAAACGTGAGTCCTTCCTCCAAAAGCCCCCGGAGTCCCTCCTCTGGGTTCAGACTGGGTGTGCTGTCCCCATTTCAAAATGTAGGCGCCGACCCAGAAATGAGTCTCAGGCGGAGCAGACAAACGCATCCGCCTGAGAACAAGTGGCTGAGGAGGCAGGGGCTCTGGCTGGCTAGGAGGGCTTGGGGCTATAGGCTGGGTAGAAATGAGGGTGGGGAGGGGCTCTCTCTGGAACCCTAGCCTCCCATTCCCTTCCAGAGACCCTCTCGAAACCCATCATCTGGGCCAAGCCTGGTTCCCTAATTCCCTGTGGAATGGCGGTGATCATCTGGTGCGAGGGAACTTACAGGGCCCTTGAGTACCAGCTGCATTTTGACGGACTTCTTTCCGCCTTGGAGAGACCAAACCCCCCTGGAATTACGAACAAGGTCAAGTTCGCCATCCGGTCCATGACCTCACACACTGCAGGGCAATACAGGTGCTTCTACAGAGAGGGGGAGCTCTGGTCAGAGCCCAGTGACCCTCTGGATCTGGTGGTAACAGGTAACTACCCTATTCTCTAGCTCTCTGTCTCTTCCAAACCTCACTCAGATACTGTTTGTCTCGGAGACAGGAGTTTGATCGCTTCCTACAGGGATTATCTCTTGAGAGTTTTCTCTATGTCCTAGGGCAGGATTTGTCTTAGGTCATGTTCTTCAGGTAAGAGACTCTGAGGTGAATGTTTGTGTGCAGGGAGGATGACTGGGGAGTGTCCTCAGAAACAGCACCTGTCATGGATGAGGGACACAGACTGGGCAGAGGAGGCTGGACTGTGATACTTAGTCTGAACCCAGCCAAGCACATGGGAAATTCTAGACCAGAGATGGCCCTTCAAAGTGGTCTCAAAATGCTGCTGGGGGACCCCCA
Organism: Tonatia bakeri; assembly: GCA_004024845.1. Lineage (NCBI taxonomy): Eukaryota > Metazoa > Chordata > Mammalia > Chiroptera > Phyllostomidae > Tonatia > Tonatia bakeri. The sequence goes on from PVIA01008996.1 coordinate 23,705, forward strand.
GCATCAACCAGTGATTGGAGGAGAGCCATTCCTAAGGGAGTTCCAGACAGATACCCTTGCTCTTGTAGCATTTACAGTCTTCTTTTTTTTTAATCTTCAACTGAGGATGTGTTCATTGATTTTAGAGAGGGAGGAAGGAAGAGAGAGAAAGAAAATGGAGACAACTGTAATTGAACAACAATAAAAAATTTTTTTAAAGGAAGGAAATCATGACATGTGTGGTACAACGTGGGTGAAATAAGCCAGTCGCAAAAGGAAAACTACTGAGTGATTCCTCTTGTTGGAGGTACCTAGAGTCTTCAAACTACTAGAGTCATAGAGACAGAAAGTAGAATGGTGGGTGCTGGGGTGGGGGAGGGACGAGGAAGTTACGGTTTAACAGGGACAGAGTTTCAGTTTTGCAAGATGAAAACAGTTCTGTAGAGGGATGCTGGTGATGGTGGCACTTCACACCACTGAACCATACACTGAGAAGCGCTTAAGATGGTAAATTTTATGGCACATGTATTTTACAACAATTGAAAATAATGATGATTTTTTACAGCACAGATGGCTGCCACACCCGAGTCTCTGATGCAGTGGGTATGGGGCAGAGCCTGAAAGTTTGCATTTCTTTTTCTTTGTGCCCTCAACTGAGGACATGCTTCTTGATTGGAGAGAGAGCGGTATGGAAGAGGGAGAGGGAGAGAGAGAGACATTGGTTGCCTCTCTCAGATGACCAAATCCACAGCCTAGGCATGTGCCCTGACCAGAAATCAAGCCTGCCAACTCTCTGTGTATGGGATGACACTCCAACCACCTGAGCCACGTGGCCAGGTCTGAGGATTTGCATTTCTAACAAACTGGCAGATGATGCTGAGTTGCTGGTCCCAAGGACCAGACTCTGGGAACCACTGCTGTAGGGCAATTCCCAGAAAGAGAGAGACTTGCCTGCACATCCCTGCAAGCTACAGAAGTCTCTCAGTCCTGAAGGGAGAGATCTTAGTGGGTACACCTATGACCAAGACAAATTTAGGACACAGAAGAGACCAGGATTCTGGGGAGTGACTCCTGGTCTTAAAGACCAGGGGTGGTGGGAGGTGTGAGAGGTGTGGGGGGCAGGTAAAGATGTCCTTCACCTTCAATGACCTTCTCTCACAGGAATGTATGACACACCCACCCTCTCGGTTCATCCCGGGTCTAAGGTGATCCCAGGAGAGAACGTGACCTTCCATTGCCATCTAGAGACTGGAACAAGCACGTTCTTTCTGCTCAAGGAGGGAAGACTCAGCAGCCCACAGCGCAGAAATGGAAAATTTCGAGCAGAGTTCCCCGTGGGGCCTGTGACCACTGCCCATTCAGGGACATACAGGTGTTTTGGTTCTTACAACGACTTCATGTGGTCTTTCCCCAGTGAGACTGTGGTGCTCCTGGTCACAGGTGAGGAAACCCCCCATTTTCCCCCGTGTCTTCTTGGGAACCCCAAGCAATGAGGGACAAGTAGGGAGATGTAGACAAGGTACCTGCCACCAAGGCCTCCTTCGTGTCCATTTCCTAGAGGCCCAGGTGGTTGTTCGCAGAGAAGAATACGAGAGAGATAAGGAGGGGAAGTCATAGAGAGGAGGTGGGAAGACCCCAGGAAACCCCAAAACACTTACTTGTGTCCTTGTCCCCATTGTCAGGAGGTGTTGGGGACACCAGCCTTGCACCCACAGGACAGCCCTCTTCTGGTGAGTAACAGGGAGGATGTCAAAGCCCTCCACTACCATGACCTGCGGGTCCACTGGCCAACCACACAGATGCCCTTGCCCTTGGAACACTTGTATTGTTTTGCATGGGTCAAAGTCAGGGGGTATAAATCAATCAGGTAGCTGGTGAGGAAGATGTGGTAGTGTGAGGGGGAAGTCCAACTGGCATTGAGGTCATGGGGAGGGCAGGTGGCAATATTCAACAGAAGAGATATCCAAGCGAATACTGTGGCTGTCGGGAGAAAAAAGCTTCCTTTAAAAAATATTTATTTATTTATTTTTAGACAGAGGGGAAGGGAGGGAGAAAGAGAGGGAGAGAAATGTCAGTGTGTGGTTGCCTCTCACACACCCCCACTGGGGACCTGGCCTGCAATCCAGGCATGGGCCCTGACTGGGAATTGAACTGGCAACCCTTGGGTTTGCGGGCCAACACTCAATCCACCGAGTTACACCAGCCAGGGTGAAAGAAGCTTTTAGAGAGAGGGAATGGCCATGCATATGCCCTGAACTGGGTAGGTGGCCAATGGGATTATAAAAAACAAACAAATGAGGAGGGCAGTGGGACTGGAAATCATGCAGATGGGCATGGGGAGGGGCTAGGAAAGCTTATTGAGGACCTTGAAAAATTGGCAAGACTGAATTCTACTGTGTGTGAGGAAGAAGTGGGAGAAGGGGGGAAGGGTTTTCAGGAACATGCATAAAGGACACGTGGACCAAACCAAAGGGGATAGGATCAAGGGTGGGAAATGGGGATGGCTAGGGTGGGTGGGAGTGGTGGGGAGAAAATGGAGGCAACTGTACTTGAACAACAATAAAAAAAGTTTAAAAAATATTGAAAGATAAATACCATATGATTTCACCTTTAACAGGATCCTAAACAACAAAACAAAGAAACAAGCAGGGTATAGTCAAAGACACTGCATTAGAGGGCAGGTGGAGAGTGACCAGAGGAGAGAGAAGAGGGATTTCGGGGGAGGGGGGAGGGTTTACAGGAACAAAGTTAAAGGACACATGGATAAAAGCTAGGGGGAGGGTGGTAATGGGAGGGAGGTGGGGAGGGGGAGTGGGAGGGCTTGATTGGGAGTAAAGGGGAGAAAACTGTACTTGAACATTCATTTAAATTAAAAAAAAAGTTTAAAAAATAAATGGAAAGATTAAAAAAAAGAAACAAGAAAAAAAAGAAGTGGGATTGATTGACTTAGTGAGGAAGCTGAGGCTCAGAGAGAAGACAGGCCTGGCGTGAAGACACACACGTATTAATCCCAGTGCTGAATTCTTGCTCACGTTCATCTGCCTTTTAACTCTCCCATTCTGCTGGTCCAACCAAGCCACTGGGTCCCAAGGGTGGGGTGGGGACCTTGAAAAGCAATACAGAATGTCGTGGGCATATCCCAGGGACAGAGAGGCTGGAGTGCAAGAGGCCAACACCGTCTCTTGTCCTCACTCATCCACTTTCTTTACCATCTGCAGATGCTCGGGAGCCCTCCTTGTTCACCACAAAGGTGGTGAGATTCCAGGAAGGTAAGCAGGCCACCAGGCATGTGGCCAGGACAAGAAACGGGGTGAGATGACAGCCCTAGGCTCTTGTTGGTGATAACTGTCCTTCTGGTCCCAGGTCGTGCCATCTGGGATCACCGAGCTGACACTCTCCTACGGGTGGGTCTCATTTTCCTGGTCCTGGTGGCCCTTGTGTGTCTCCTGGCTGAAGACTGGCTCCGAGGGAAGACAACAGATGAGACAGCCAATAGGGCTTCAAGTCAGGAATGCAGGGTAAGGTTCAGGACCCAGAGAGCCCTGGACAAATGACAGAGAGATGCAGTGGCCATCAGGAAAGCTGAACTCTGACCTTGACCTTGGGCCATGTGATCTCCAGGTTTGAGAGAAACCAAGGGGTATGTGCGTGGACTTTAATGCACCATCCTAGAGGGAGCAGGAAGGGAGGATGAAGATGCTGAGTTCTTCTGCAGGAGATCCCACTGTCTCTTAGAACTCTAGGTTCTAAGTATTTTTATTGTTGTTGAATTTATTAGATTGACATTGATTAATTAAATTATATGGGTTTTTGGTATACAATTCTATAATACATCACCTATATATTGTATTGTGTGTTCACCACCTCAAGCCAAGTTTCCTTCCATCACCGTTTATTCCTCTTTTCCCTCTCCTACCTTCCAACTCCACCCTTTCCCTCTGGGAATCACCGTATTGTTGTCTATGTCTATGAGGGGTGTGTGTGTGTGTGTGTGTGTGTGTGTGTGTTTTGCTTAATCCCTTCACCTTTTTCACCCAGCCCCAATCCACCCCCCTCTGACAGCTGTCAGTCTGTTCTCTGTCTCTATGACTCTGTGGAATACTACTCAGCTGTAAAAAAAAAAAAAAAAAAAAAAGGAAGTCTTACCCTTTGGGACAACATGGATAGACCTGGAGAGTATTCTGTGCCATGAAATAAACCAATCAGAGAAAGACAAATACCATATTATTTTATTTCACTTTTATGTGGCATCTCACATGTGGCTTTAATAAGTGCTCTTTTCTGTCACTTCCTCTTAGGTCCCTAGAGGTGGGGGGGAGGGAGGGGAAGTGAGAAGGGCAGAGCTGGCTGATTGTTTGTTATAAAGGTTCCTCAGAAACATTCACATAACATTTCTGTTTACTTCTCAATGGTCAGAATTTAATAGCTAGAGAGGTAAGCTATAAAGGGAGGTTGAGCAATGTAGCCTTTGTTCCAGGTGGCTCCGTGGCTGGCTCAATACCGATAAAGTGAGGAGGAATGTAATAGGGTTGCCCTAGACCACCGCAGTCTCTGTTACAAGCACCTGCTATGCGTTGGGCTCTGGCGAAAGTATCACACACTGAGGCAAATGTGATCCCTGACATGACAAGACATTGCCGGGAGTGAAGACCTTAAGGAAACACGTCAATAAAAAGGGAGTGAGTCTTCTGTTAGAGGAAAAACAGAATGCCCTCGGAGGCCATTCCTGTGCAATATTCTATTCAATAGACCTGGAGGAAAGGGTAGGGGGGTGTCTGTTGATGCAAAAGGTGTCTGTTCATGGTCCCAACTCACGCAAAGGCTGAGATGCAAGACAGAGGGCAAAAAACATTCAGTGTGGCTAGAGCTTTTTTTTTTTCTCTTTCAAGTACAGTTGTCTCCATTTTCCTCCCACCCCTCCCCCCTGCCACCCCAGCCATCCCTCTTCCCCCCGTTGAGCCTACCCTCCTTTGGTTTTGTCCATGAATTTGGATTGTGAGAGAAAGAGTGGGCGATGCTGAACAAATGCAGAAGACAGCTCAAGTGTGGTCACGGGCCCCACATAACAAATGCACGTTTTATCCTGGAGGCAATGAGAACTCGTTAAGCCATCTTATCAAGGATGTGATGTGATGAATAGTGCATGGTGTAAAGAGCCTTCTGGTGGGAGTGAGAAGAAGAATATGTGTGTGGGAGAGAGAGAAAAAAAACATGGAGAAAAGAGACAAGAGTTGTAGATGGATCGTCTATTTCCAAGGCTGACAACCAGGGACACGAGGATGCCACCAGTAACCCAGAGGGAGGTCCAGCTAGGGGTGATGCGCATATGGTCTTGAGAGTTGGTAACCATACATCCTCCAGCTCTGTTCTCATATCTCAAGATTTCCTTGATTATTTGGGGAGCTTTAGGTTTCAATGTTATCTTTAGAATTAGCCAGCTTTTACAAAATACCCACTTACGTTGTGCATGAGATTGTATTAAAGCTACTGATGAATTTAGGGGGAAACCACCATCTTGTCAATCTTTCACTCCATAGAAGATTCAAACCAGAGATATGGTTATGTTTCACCATTCAGTTACATATTCACTGATTTCTCCAAATAATATCATGTGGTCTTCTATGCAGACAGTGTGCATGTTTTTTGTTAGGTACCCACACTAACATGATTCTTTTCTTCAGATTTATTTATTTTTAGAGAGAGGGGAAGGGGAGGAGAAAGAGAGGGAAAAAAATCGATGTGCAAGAGAAACATCAATTGGTTGTCTCTTGTATGCACCCCAATCAGGGACCTGGCCCTCAACCCAGCATGTGCCCTGACTGGGAATCAAACCAACGACCTTTTGGTTTACAGGATGATGCCCAACCCACTGGGCAGCACCAGTCAGGGCCACTGTTACATGATTCTTATTTCGTGAGTGGTATCATTCTTTAAATAATATTACTGCTATTGTTGGTTGCTGGTCTTATAAAATAAAATCGACTTGTGTCTGTTGAATGTGTATTCAATGGTCTCACGAAGTTCACATCTTGATTTTCGCAGTTCTAGGTTATGTTTAGTTCAAAAATGTTTAGGTTTTTTGTTTTTCTAACACTGATTTTTCACAGTCTTATTACTTAGAACATCTGGGCCATGGATAAGTAGGAGTACAGATAGCAGATGTCCTTTTCTCAGTACCAATATTGGGGGGAATACTTTTAATATTTCACCATCGTGTAAGTTAGTCACTACAATGTCTTGTCGATGTTGTACCAGTTAGAAAACTCCTTTCTATTCTTCTTGTGCTAACCTTTCCATTTGAAGATAAGAAAGAACACATCCAATGAGACTAATTAAGAGGCCTCCACATTATTCTAATCTACCCTGACATATTTTAGGCACAGAAGCCAGACTTCATTTTATTGTTTAGAAATAGCCCTGGTTGGTGTGGCTCAGTGGATTGAGCACTGGCCAGCAAACCAAAGAATCACTGATTCGATTCCTGGTCAAGGCACATGCCTGGGTTGCAGGCCAGGTCCCTGGTGGGGGTTGCATGAGAGGCAGCCACACATTGCTGTTTCTCTCCTTCTCGTCTCCCTCTCTTCCCCTCTGTCTAAAAATAAATAAAATCTTTTTTCAAAAATTTTTTTAAAGAAATAATGGCTGAGCACATGGCTGAGTCAGAAAAAAACTCTAAAGTTGGTAAATTGGGCAACCACACGGAAGAAGGGGACACTTTCCTCTAATTCACATTCATGCCCATTGGTGTTAATATAGCAGGTAAACCATGAGAGGTATGGCAGGAAGAAGATATTTGGGGGCAGAGTCAGAGATGCAAATTAGGAATTCATCTTCCCAAAGTGAACTATGTTTCAATTGAAATATGACTTACCTGTAACATTGTGTAAGTTTAAGTTGTGCAGTGTGTTGATTTGATACATTTATGTATTGTAACATGATCGCTATTGTAGTGTTGCTAAGCCTTCTATGGTGTCACATGGTTACTCTTTTTTTGGTTACTTCTAGTCCCTTAGCAATAATAAAACATTGCTGTCTATCTTCCTTGAACTGTGCATTAGACCTCCAGGACTTATTTATCTACTACTTGCAAGTTTTTTTAAATTTAATTGTTGTTCAAGTACAGTTTTCTGTCTTTTACTCCCATCCCAGCCCAGCCCCCTGCAGCCCTCCCCACCTCCCTCCCATTTCCAGCACCCCTAGTTTTTGTTCATGTGTCCTTCATACTTGTGCCTGCAAACCCTTCCCCCTTTCCCCTGAAATTCCCTCCCCTCTCCCCTCTGGTCACTGTCAGCCTGTTCTCTATTTCAGTGTCTTTGGTTATATTTTGCTTGTTTGTTTTGTTTTGTTGTTTAGATTCCTGTTAAAGGTGAGATCATACTTGCAAGTTTTTACCCTTAAACATCATCTCCCCATTTCCCTCACCCCCAGCCCCTGGTAACCACCATCGACTGTGTTTCTACAAGTTCAGTTTCTATAGGTTTCACATGCAAGTGAGATCATACAGGGTTTGTCTTTCTTTGTCTGACTTATTTGACTTTGCCTAATGAATGCCCTTAAGGTTCATCTGGGTTGAACCAAATGGCAAGATTTCTTCCTTTCTCGTGGCTAAATAGTGTGTGTGTGTGTGTGTGTGTGTGTAGCAGGCATAGTTGTCCCTCTACACCACAACACTGCTCGAGCCCGTCTCCTTTGCTGAAGGACCATCTTGGTTTTTTAGGTCCGTGCTACAGTACCCAGGTCTCATGGGTATAGAAGAGGTGACATGTAAAGACTGATCAACTGTATTCAAATATCAATAAAAAATATTTTAAAGGAAAGAAAAAACAAAGACTTAACACAGCATCTCTTTCCTGGCCTCGCCCAGCCTCTCTTCCTTCTGCATTTACCCCAGGTTTTTGTGAATTCCCAATTACAATGACAACAGGACTTCTCCAGTCTGCCTCCCTTGTCTTTCCTCATCCCATTTCATACAACAAACCTATTGCAGAATCAGGAGGTGTGGGGAGAGGCCCAACTTTGATCTCTGTTTAAAAAAAAAAATACCTGTGTTCCTGTGGCAACCTATGTCCTCTCTATCTCCCCTTTCCATTTGACAAAAGGAGGGAAAGTAGATCCTTCTTAGAATGATGGCATCCTGGGAATTGGCCACCTCTACCCAGTTACAACCCACCAGCACCCCCCAACCCCGGGGAGCAAAGTCTCCCAGTTCTGACTTACAGACAGGTTTCAAGCTTCGTGAGCCAATTCTGCAGACGAAGGTGCATCTCTCTAGTCTTACTGGCCCATGGGTGTGTAGACCGATTTCCCTGAGAAATTACAGACACCTCCTGTCCCTCCTCAACCCCTGGAAACTGGTTTCTCACACCACTGGTTGTTTTCATGACAAACGTTAATGAGCTTCCTGGAACTTGCAGTGGACACTTCTGAGCCTTTTATCTGTGTTCTGCTGCTGGCTGCCTCTGACCACTTCCTCTTCGCCTTGTCACTTCGCCGGCTTCCTCTTCACATTTTATAACTGTTCTTGCAACACAGGTTTGCAGCTTCTCCAACGCGAGAGCTCTGGGGTTCTCCAGCAGACCCTCTTTTCTCCGGACACGAGTCAGGGGGATTTCATTGATGTCCATGGTTTCAATTTCTCCTAGATGGATACCCAAACCTGTTTCACTGAACACTAATTTTATTTTTTTCCTGGAACTTCAGGTCATTTTATGAGGTGTTTCCAACTAATCTGAACTCATCATCTTTCTACCCACAAAACTTGTTCTCTAACTTGCAAAACTCCCCACGGTGCTTGTGGTCACTTGGCTTCCTTCTCTACACCTACACTTACACTTCTGATCACTGCGAGGAAAATGTGTCACACAGATCAGCAGGTAATCATACAGTTGAATATTCATGGGTTGTGGGTACAGATGTATATTTTTATCATTTCTCCCCACAAGTGTCCTTATGTCTATTTGTCTCTTGACATTCAGGTCAGGTAGAGGTTATAGAAAAACATTCTTTTCCAGGAGGTTCAGTGCAAGAGTGTGTAATGCATTTTTTTTCATTTTTATTAAAAAATAAAGTTGATAGAATTTTACATGCTGAAACCTACATAATCTTATTCACCAATGTCACCCCAACACATTTAATTAAAAGATAAATGTTTATATGTAAACATTTTAAAAGGTTGTTTGTCTTCTAAAAGCTATAGGAGTGTATAATATAATACATATAAGATGGTATAGTTTACTTGTATTCATGTCACATGTTTTCTATGACACATATATGTATCACTTGCAACTCACAGTCTTTTGACTGACATGTAGACATTGGTAAATACTTTTGCCTTCCATGTTCCTGCATGCCACTCAAAACATATCACAACCCTAACACATACTGTCCTCACCTTTCCCATTAATCTTTTTCTTTAGATTGGCTATGACATACATGTCATATATGTTTATGCGGCACAAGTTATTTATTTAATGTAACAATTAATGTAATTGTTATGCAAAGTGTTGCATGATGTAGTGGTTAATGTAAAAAAAAACAGGATGAGTCAGTTGCTCACCTACAAATCAGACTGTCACGTAGGTGGATATCTCTGTACCTGCACATCAGAGACTTTTCAAAATCAGCATATTAGCAGAGTGTCTCAACTCCAGCACTACTGCCATCTGGGGCCAGGTAACTCTGTTTTGCAGGCAACTCTCTTACCTGCTCAGGCTGCCGTAACGAAATCCACAGGTCGGGGGCTCACACAACAGAAATTTATTTCCCTGCTGTTCTGAGGCAAGGAAGTCCAAGATCAAGGTGGTGGCTGATTTGGTTCCTGGTAAGAAAGCTCTTCCTGGTTTCACTGGAGCCCTAGTCAATCAATCCGCTCACTTTCCTATGTTCAGTGTTAAGTTTTTTAGTGTTTGGTTTAAGAACTTGTATGGATAGTTCCATATATTAAACCTGACTCATAGCCTTTTTTCCATGCGTGTACCTGGAGAGAGACATCGCTTGCTTCCTCATTTTTTTGTTAATCCTCACCTGAGGATATGTTTATTGATTTTAAAGAGAAAGAGAAAGGAGGAGGCTGCGAACCAGGCATCGCAGGTTCGATTCCCAGTAAGGGCACATGCCTAGGTTGCAGGCCATGTCTCCCAGCAACCGCACATTGATGTTTCTCTCTCTCTCTCTCTCTCTTTCTCTCTCCCCCCCTTCCCTCTCTAAAAATAAATAAATAAATAAATAAAATTCTACACAGCTTAAAAAAAAAAAAAAAAAGAGAAAGGAGGAGGGAAGGGAAGAGAGAGAGAGAGAGAGAGGGAGAGAGAGACATCAATCAGGTGCCTCTCTTACATTCCCTGACCAGGGATAGAACCTGCAACCTTTTAGTGCACAGGATGATGCTCCACCCCACTGACCAACCCAGCCAGGATGCTTCTTTTTATAAGACCACCAATCCTATGGAATTAGGACCTCACCCTTATGACCTTGCTTAACCTTCATATCTCCTAAAAGCCTTCTCTCCAAACACAGTCACACTGGGGGTTAAGAGCTTCAACATATGCCTTTGGGGTTGCATAGATAGACACACAATTCAGTCCACAGCAATGACCTTCCCGGGAATTGTGTGATGTTGAGCAGCTTCCCTGGAGCTACCCACCAGGAGCACACCCTTCCCCCCTCAACTGTGACCATCAAAAATATATATGGACATTTCCCAGTGTCCCCTTGGGGACAAAATCACCCCCCAGGTAAGCACTGGCTTAGGAGGATGTAAACAGGATGGTGGCTGAAACCATGGCAGGGGAGGGGCCTGCGTGCAGGGAGCTGCTGGGTGAGGAAGTCGTGACTGTGAGAAGAGATGGCGTGTGAAACAGAGATGGCGTGTGAAACAGAGATGGCGTGTGAAACAGCTGCAACACCCAGAACACCTACCCACCAGGCAGTGAACAGCCAGTGCAGAGCCTGCGGTGGGTTCACCCTCGGCGAAATAGCAGAAGACCCAGCATGGCTAGAGCAGAGGGAGCTCTGGAAGGAACCCTTGAGAACAGTGAGTGGACAGGTCAGCGGGGCCACATAGAGACCTTTTGGTTTAAAATGTTTGGTTTGTAAAATGTCTCGATCTGTGTATCTTGTCCAGCTCTGCTTTTCCTCTTCTCATTGGCATGGAACCTAGTGGAGAGTTCTCTAAAAACAAGGGTGCATCTTACTCTAAGCTGAGTTTAGAGAGTTGCCCTGGACTTGCAGCCCTGCATGTCCCCCAGTCGAGTGGTTGAAGGTGGTTATTAGTTTCTGGCAAAGAATCATCTAAGCCAGGGGTTCTCCACCTCAGTGAGGCAGGAGATAGTCAGGAAGGAGGAAACTCGGCGGTGCCCCAGGGCTAAGATAAAGGATTTCGATACAGGACACACACCCTGTTCTAAGACCAGTTGTTCCTGCTTTCTTTCTTTTTTTTTTTTTTTGCAGTTTTTTAATTTTTATTTTAATTGTTGTTCGAGTACAGTTTTCTGTCTTTTACTCCCATCCCAGCCCCACCCCCGCCCACCCTCCCCACCTCCCTCCCATTTTCACTCTTCCCTAGTGGTGTCTTCTATACTTGTTCCTGTAAACCCTTCCCTTTTTCTCCTAAAATTCCCTCCCCTCTCCTCTCTGGTCACTGTCAGCCTGTTCTCTATTCCAGTGTCTTTGGTTATATTTTGCTTGTTTGCTTGTTTAGGTTCTTGTTAAAGGTGAGATCATGTGTTCCTGCTTTCTGGAAAAGCGCTGAATCGTGGTGACTCATTAATGCATCTGTGCAGAAGATGCTACATGACCCCTGCTCCATTATAACAGCATTATAATAAATTACCATTGTGGGACACCCTCCCCCAGTGGCCAATCAAGGAAAATCATGGGAAACCACATGCGCAGTAGCTTTAAAGTATATAACTACTTGTACATGCGTAATAAAACCCCGCCAAAACTAGCCAGGAAAGATTCACCCTATAAGAATAGAATCCCTCCAGCCCCGGAGGTCAATCTCTGCTCAGAGTTGGCCTGCTCCCATGTTCTGTGGAGTGTGCTATCACTTAATAAATCTGCTCACTCTCATTCTGCTATAAATTCTGTGTGTTCAGTTCAATTCCTTGTCCACGATCACCGAGAAGCTCGTTACCTGTGCCCACCTGTGACATCAGCACTATTGAAATTTGGTGTGGATAATTCTTTGCTGTATGGGAGGTGGGGCTGTACCGTGCACTCTGGGCTGTTTAGCAGCATCTCTGGACTCTACCCATCAGATGCCAGTAGCATGCCTTCCTCCAGTTGTGCCAACCAAAGATGTCTCCAGACATTGACTTAGGGAGTCAGGGGAGACAGGTATCCCCCTCCCAGGTGAGAACCACTGGGCTTCTAGCCCAAGAGGCCCTGGGTTCCAGAGCAGGATCCAGGCAAGCTCCTAACGAGACCCTAACAAATTAAGAGTCGGGATGGGAGGTTGAGCACTGAATCTACTGGTCCCCCCACCCACTTTGTCCTAATGAAATGTTCCACCTACTGTTTCCCACCCCTACTGGTCTATAATGGGCTGCCCACCTCTGGCTTCCCCCGTGAGCCTATGATGGAATGTTCCGATCCTGAAGGACCCAGACTCAACGCTGGTGTCGCCCTGACCTCTGCCTTGGAATCTGGAATCCGTGTGAGCTGGAAGCGAATGTAAAGTGTACAGTTCCGCAGCACTGGGAATATTCACAACATTGTGCAACCATCACCACTGTCTAGTTGCCAGAACTTTTTAACCTCCCTCCCCGCTGCAAAACAAACCCTCTGCTTATTAAGCAGTCACTCTGCAGTCCCCCTCCCCCCACCCCCGGAAACCACAAATACAAAACACTGACTGGCCAGTGTTCACGGGAAGAACCGCTCCACCCGGAATCTCCCTGGGTTCAGCTCCCCTCGCCATAGGGAGACTTTCAGAGATGTGCTCTTAGGGCCCCAAACCTGCCTCCCCCACGGGCATGTACTGAAGAAGGGCATTCAATGACTAAGGTTGCGGGAAGGCCCCCCCATTCCTGCGCCCGGGTCTCAGATTTCACCCACAGGCCCTGCACGAGCCCTCAGGAGATCAGCCCAAAATCCATTGTTTCCTTCCTTCCTTGGGCGTCCTGCGGCCCTCCGCCGGCTCTGGGGCTCACCAGGCTCAGCAGAGTGGGGCTTGGCAGATGTGACCCCGCAGCTTTCTGGCCTCCAGCCACTGGAGAGCGGAGCTCTGGAGGGGTTGGTGCTGGGAGGTCAGGTGGGGTTTCAGGCTGTGGGGCATGGGGGGCTCCTCTGACAGGTGAGGCTGAGGTTAACACCTGCTGTGCAGAAAGAGGAGAAAGAAAACCCCTTCCTCTCTGTCTGTAGTTGCCCAGCGGGGGACCTCAGAGAGGCTGGGATCTCGAAGACACCCCATCAGATTGGAAGTCTCACCTGCTCTCAGCAGTGGGGTTTTTTCAGCCTGGGGACAATGGAACTGCTAAGGGGGAAAGACAGAGAAAAATACTTTTGGGGCCCAGCTGCGTTTTCTGTCCACGATTAATTGGCTATGCCACCAATTAATCAAATGGATATGTGTGATCCTACATTCTGGTTGAGGTTCTGCTGCAGTGAACATTTGACTGGGAAAAGACAAAGGGACTTCTAACTCGGCCCTGGCCACCAGGAATGCAGAGGCTGATCGATGGCATCGCAAAAACACCCAGAAGCACCGGGATGACGCACACCAGACCACCACTTCACTGGCTTTGAGATCCTTATCAGAATCCTGACCACTCTGTTCCAGGAACCAGTAATCAAGATGTTCATCAAGACCAACACCCCCATGAAGACTCAAATTCCAAAGACTGCACATCATCAGAACCTCTTCTTCGCCCTTTTCCACATTCCCTTCCCATGCTTCCCCTACAGCAACTTGCTCCTGACAAGCTTGAGGGAAGGAGGATGTCAGGGTTTGTACTGGCCATCTTCTCAGATTGCCAGCATCTGATATTAATAAAGGTGCAGTTATAATCCAGTCCCCGTCTCTGCTTTTTGGCTGAGCAGTGGCAGGCAGCTCGAGCCTGTGGACGAGGCTGACCCCCGGTTCCAGAATGATTCTGTGTTTGTGGGGGCTGTCATGTGTGTTGTGGGGTGCTTAGCAGAACCCTGGTCTCTGTGTGCTGAACTCTAGCACCACACTCAGTTGCCAACCTAAAAATCCAGAACTGTTTCAAGGTCACAGACAGGAAGCAGATTTGTGGTTTCCGGGGGTCGGGGGAGGGGGGCTGCAGAGTGACTGCTTAATGAGCAGAGGGTTTGTTTTGCAGGAGGAGGGAGGTTAAAAAGTTCTGGCAACTAGACAGTGGTGATGGTTGCACAATGTTGTGAATATTCCCAATGCTGCGGAATTGTACACTTTACAATGACCGAAGCAGTACTTTGATGTTCTGTGTGTTTTGCCACATTAAAAAAAATATCTCCCACCCCAGGTCAAGTCTCCTTCCATCACGATTTACCACCACCACCACCCTCTGTACTTTCCCTTCTTCTACCTGGAGACTGTTATGCCAAGTGAAATGAGCCAGTCAGAGAGAGACAAATACCAGGTGATCTCACTTATATGTGGAACCTAATGAACAAAATACACTGATGAATAAGACAGGAAGAGGCATGGATACATGGAACAGACTGTCAGCTGTAGAAAGGGAGGGGGGCAGACTGGATGAAAGAGGGTGAATTACCAAAAAGAAGACATGCATGGCCCGTGGACACAGACAACAGTGTGGGGATGGCCAGAGGGAAGGGGGATGGATGGCAGGGGGGAAGTGGACAAAGGGGGTTTGGAAATGGGGGCATCTGTTATAGTGTCAACAATAAACATAAATAAATAAACAATAGATTGAAAATAATAATCAATAAACACCGCTTGGGAGAGGGTGGGGGAAAGCTTAGCAACTCCTGCTTTCGATTACCTTCATTAGAAAGCTGATGAAGAAAACCACAAACCACACCCATTATGTAGCTTCATGGGGCTACAATTAATTTAGGCCAGGAAATACCTGATGTAGGGCAGAACACTAGGGGGCAAAAATTGACAATCATCTATAAACTTGGGGCCTTTTAATAAATGCAGCTTCAGCCTTGGTGGCTCAGTGAATTGAGTACTGGCCTGCAAACCAAAGGGTTGCTGGTTCAATTCCCAGTCAGGGCACATGCCTGGGTTGAGGACCAGGTCCCCAGTGGGATGTTTCTCTCCCTCTCCTTCACCCTCCCTTCCCCTCTCCCTAAAAAAATAATAATAATAATTAAAATCTTTAAAAACATAATAAATGCAGCTTCAAACATAATGCTTTGCCTTTTATTATTCTATATCCTCATGAACGAAAACAAATATTTGATGTAAAGTGGGCGCGTGAGTTGTGCAGAATTTACTGTAAACCAGAGGGTGTAAGCCAGTGCTCAATTCTCTATTTTGACCCAGTGATTAACCTGTGACTGTTTGGTCTTCATCAGTGAGATGTCAGAGAGACAAGCAATTTCCTGGAGCATTAGCTCAGGGTGTCTAGAAAAGGAAGTCACCATAGAAGAATCTGGTCATCCTGGCATTCTGACTATCGACTGTCAGCTTGGGGTTGCTGTCTTTTAGTTCCTGCAGCAGCTTCTGGATTTCCCCACTGGATTCATCCATCTTCAGCCTGAGGGTCATCAATGAACTGGGACTTTGTTTCAAAGCTTCCAAGAGCACTGTTATTCCGCCCTGCCCCAACGTGTTCTGGCCCAGGTCCAGAGCCTCCAGTTTCTGGTTGCTGGCAAGAGCAGAGGCAAGATCCTGGCAACAGGAAGAAGAGATAGCACAGCCACAGAGCCTGTTGAGAAAGAGAACAGGTGCCACAAATCACTGGCCGAACAAGTTCTTACGCAGAACCTACTGGTTGCCAGCCACATTCTGACTTGCTAGGGACCTGTAGTGAAGAAATGGGGAAAAAAACCCTTCAAAGAAGCAAAGCACCTACCCCAGGCATTTTAGGTTGCAATCTGGCTTCTTCAAAGCCTCACAGAGAAACCACAATCCTGTAGCTATGGGATTGAGGCCCAGGTCCAAGTGCATCAAGCAGGAGTCTCCTTGGAGAAGTGTTGCAATGTGTTTGCAGCCACATCTGGTTATGTTGCACTGATACAACCTACCAAGACAGTCATGAGGTAAGAAGTCTCATATCCATCTGTGACACATGCCCAGTGAGTCAGCTGTTACACCCAGTACCATGTAGCTTCTACCTTGAGCTTCCTACTTTCAGGCAGGCTTATACATAACATACGCATGGGATGATGGTTATGTTATCTCCACATGCCTAGGTGGTGGGGTGGGGGATGCACGGAGGGACTGGCCTTTGACTGCTGCCTTTTATAATGAATAAACACCCACCCACACACACACACACACACACACACACACATCCTGTAAGATACGGGTCTTCCTAAAATGGCAGCATAGCCTAACTCTTTTATATAGGGCTGTCTACCTAGCAACAACAAGTCTGAAATTTCATTTTCTTCTAATGAATACTTGTTTCAGAGGGTTAGGATCTTTCTTTCCATTTTTTTTCTATTTGCTACTATAAGCAGAATACTTGTTTTTCCTTTTCAGAGTTAAACTATTAAGGTATGTCTACCCCATATATAAATGATATATATTAACATATATCATTTGTTTTGTTTTGTTTTCTAATTTTTTAAATTTATTTTCCAATTACAGTGGACATACAATATTATGTTAGTTTTGGGTGTACAATATAGTTATTAGACACTTATATAACTTACAAAGTGATACCCCCAGTAAGTCTGGCACTGTACATAGTTATTACAGTATTATTGGCTATATGTCATACTTTAATCCCCATGATACCCATATATCCTAGATTGAGACATCAGGTGTTTCTAGGACCCACTACAAGCCATAGAGATAACTGGCAGACGGCAGTTTTCTAGGAGAGCAAAAGCCCCAGAAAAATGAAAACCAGATAGAATTTCTGAGCAGAAACAGCCCTCCAACTCTACACAGTCTTTTGAACATTACCCTACCTGTGATTCTAATGGGCACAGGTAGCCCATGCTGGGCTTGTGCCCAGGTAACAAGGTCAGCAAACTACAGCCCATAGGTCAAACCCATCCCACCACCTGTTTTTTTGTAAATGATGTTTTACCTCAACACAGCCACCCTCATTCCTAGTCTACCTGTTCACAGGACAATGGCAGAGTTGGATAACTAGAACAGAGATCGTATGGGCCCACAAAGTCTAAAATATTTACCATCTGGCTCTTTGGAGAGAAAAAAAAAATTCTGCAAAGAAAACCCTACCCTATGCTCTATACCCTATAACCTATACCCTGTAGCTCAATGCATTCGCAATTGCAGGAACTCAAAGAAAGAACTTGAAGAACATACATGAAACATCAGACCTGAGAACCAATTTGGCCAAATTCCCAAAATACAAAGAGGCCAGAAGGTAAACTTGGCCCTGAAAGGCAGGCAAATATTAACATCTCTGTGTCTACCCAACCTTCTCCTCATTTGGAGCAGGCTGTTGGCAGATTCATTCAAGTAGAATTGCTAAGTGGCCTACTATCTGTTCTCTGCATCCAGCATGCCCCCCTACACACACACAGCCCGTGGGGACTTACACCAGGGTCTGTAGTTGACAGTTGGGGTAACTCAAGCCCTCACACAGCAGCTGCACTCCGCCATCCCCAAGGTCGTTCTTGGCCAAGCACAGGTGTGTCAGCCTCTGGTTGACAATCAAAGCAGAGGAGAGCTCCTTGCAGCAGGCTCCTGTCAGTTGACAGTTTTCCAACCTGCAAAAGCACCCCACCCATGGAAAGACAGTGAGAACACTTCCAAAGCCCAACCTCCTCAGCTGATAGCTCTCTTTGTAAACTCCCCAGCTACTCTATCTTGGGCCATGAAGGACCAGCCACAAGAGGGCATGCAAAAATGTGTGCTTCATCTACCTAAAGCAAAAATGGAAACCCAGGGTTGTCTATCTCCATAGCAGGTCCCTCACAGGTTGCTCTGTAATCCCAGCATTACCACTGTTCTCTGTATGACCCAGAACTAAAACAGAGATGGGCCACGGAAGAGAGACTTACGACAACCTCTGCAGGAAACACTTTGGGTGTCTCAGCGTCGCACACAGCAGTTTGACACCCTCATCCCAGAGCTCACTGGCAGTGAGGTCCAGAAACTGCAGGGACTGGTTGATTCTGAGGGCCAAGGAGAACTCATCCCACTGTGGAAGGATGTCAGAACAAGAACCCAACCTGCGGGATACATGGCAGCAAGTCATTTTCTCGGGAGGACAGAGAGACTCTATCAGCTTAGTATGCTTCCCCAAAGATTGTATCCTTGATCTTTATTATGTTCTGCTCCAAGATGTGTGCAACCTTGGCCTGAACTAATGGAGATCGTTGATCTCCTTTGCTTCTTCAAGTATCCCCATGGCCATTTGATCAACATCCAGCCTCATCTCACATCTGTAATACAATTCTATGTGAAGTTTCAACAACATTATTTTTTATTTTTTAATCCTCCCCTGAGCATAAGATTTTTTTTTTGCATTAATTTTAGAGATAGAGGAACAAGGGAAGAAACATTGACATGAGAGGAAAAACATCATTGGGTTGCCTCTCGTACATGCCCTGACCAGGACCAAACCCACAACCTAGGTATGTGCCCTGACCAGAAATTGAACCCACAACTTTTTGGCGTATGGAACAACACTCCAACCAACTGATTCACCTGGCCAGAGCATCTGCTCAATCTCACTTAGATCTAGATACGTGGTTCTATAGAGAAAAAAAAATGATTCCCAATATTAAAAAAATTTAACTTCATAAATTATTAGGGAATATTCAAATTTAAACAAGAAGGTACAGCCCTGGCCATGTAGAAGATGGTACAGGTTCCATGTCAGCCATTTCTCCTTTTGAAGCCTCAATGTATCTTTTAGAAACATCAGCCCTGGCTGGTGTGGCTCAGTGGACTGAGTGCCTACAAACCAAAGGGTCATCAGTTCAATTCCCAGTCAGGGCACATGCCTGGGTTGTGGGTCAGGTCCCCAGTTGGAGGCACATGACAGGAAACCACACATTGATGTTTCTGCCCCTCTCTCTCCCTCCCTTCCCCTCTCTCTAGAAATAAATAAAATCTTTCAAAAAAATTTAAAAAATAAAACATCATTTATCAGTACTTTTTCCAATTAAATGAAAACAGCACCATCATCAATTATCAACAATGGTAAGAGCTATCCTTTGTGCCTGGCCCACAAGCAAAGAATTTCACATGTCACGTTTCATTCAATTATCAAAATCCCATTTTATGGGTAAAGAGATCGTATAGGTCATAAACATCAGAGCAAGGATGTGAGTCCATTTCCAAATTCAAAATCGCACCTTGTCAGCCAATACCTCAGGTTGCTACTCTACTGAGTCCAAGAGAGGATAGTGCCCCTAAAGACGGGTAACGGGTAACGATAATCAGGGCCTTTGTTATGCGCATTCACTGAGGAAGCGGGAGTGTCTCACACCAGTGGGCCACCAGGAACCAAGACCCTCCATGCTTTATGGGGGTCTCTGAGAGGCCAATCTAGGTCGATGGCTGCTCTGAAATCACAGCACAAAGGCAACACTCCACCTGAAATACCACGTCCCAAACCTAGAGGCTGACACAAAATTCTGGGTGTCTCTTTGCATTTAGGACTCATGATTCCATGCAGGAGACCAGCTGGCTGGAAAGAGCATGGAGGCTGAAACCGCGACCCGATTCTACCAGAGAATACGCTTCCCGTACCCCCCCATCCCCCCACCCCGCCCCGCCTGATTGGCAGGACACGACGTCCAATCAGAGCGGCGCCTTGTCGTGTGTCGCTCACCCAGCGCACAGCAGCGATGTGAGATCTACCTGAGATACCGCAGGTTGCAAGTCCTGTGCTTCAGGGCCTCACACAACAGCAGAAGCAGCATTGTATTGCTGTGGGCACTGCCTTCCAGGGTCAGGTGGGTCAGGGTCTTCTTACCAATGAAAGCCAGACAGAAGTCCCCGTATGCATCCACAGGGGAGACGTTCTTAATCCTAGGAAGAAACATACAAGAAGGGAGAGATTCCATCTTGGGTGTCCAGGGGGTTGGGGCTCTGAACACCTAGTGAAATGAGATGTCTCCAATCAGGATAGAAAGGGGGAGGGTGGTCAATACTCTGACCTGAAGGACAAGTCAGTGGAATGACAGTGGATAAGAGAAGAATGAGGGCTTTGAATAGAAGTAGGTGGTGTTGGGGGGAAGATGGAATCAGATGAGAAGGAGCTTACCACCCCCTTCTCTTGGCTCATGGTTTTCCCCAGATCCCTATGTTTTGTATTATAGCATTTCCTTTCACATTCATCTCACAAACCTCTTCTTCAACCCCTCAGTCCCTATTGCCTTTTTCCAATAGCAATAAGTCACTTCTCCCTACACCCCCACGTGGCCTCTCTATTTCTACAAGCATTGCTGATGTAGGCTACCGTAAGTTCTGGTTTCGAAGATAGCAAATAAATTGCAGAATACTTGATGATATGGATCAAGAAGGTTTTTTCATTTCCTTGTCAGCTAGCATGATTGTGGAATTTTAAATGGGATTAAAATAAATTCTAGACAATGTATAACATGGATTTTCTCTCATCGACCTCTGGGCTTCAAGAATGGCAAAAACTACATTCCTATCCATAATTTCTTTGAATGTAAATGAGTTAAATGCTCCAATCAAAAGACCTGGGGTAGCTGAATGGATAAGAAAACAAGATCCAAGTGTCCACTGATAGATGATTGAATAAAGAAGATGTAGTGCATATATAATGGAATATTACTTAGCCATAAAAATAATGAAAGCTTACCATTTGTGACAGCATGGATGGACCTAGAGGGTATTATGCTAAATGAAATAAATCAGGCAGAGAAAGACAAGTGCCATATGATTTCACATAAAAAAAAAACAAAATAAATGAATATACAAAACAGAAACAAAAAAAAAGAAAGAAACAACTCAGCATTTAAAATATTGTATACTCTTCCAAAACCAGCAACCTTACCATTCTTGACCCTTCACTTCTGGATAGTGAATATTCCTTGTGGCTCATCCAAAAGAAGCTTTGGCATTAAGTTGTCAGCACAGAGAGAGTCAGAATAAGGAAGACACCACCAGTCCAGAGTCCCTCCTTAAATTGTCCTAAACACTTAATGGCACAAATTAGAAGTGTCTTCTTTTTTTAAAATTTATTGATTCTTTAGAGAAAGAGGGAGATAGATATTGATTTGTCGTTCCACTTATTTATGCATTCATTGGTTGATTCTTGTGTGTGCCCTAACTGGAAATTGAACCTGAAACTTTGGCATATTGGAATGATGCTCTAACCAACTGAGCTACCCAGCCAGGCCCAGAAGTGTCTTCTAAGCTTGTTTGCTGTAATCCCTTACAAACCAGGGCAATGTAAGTCTTTGAAGACCGTACACGTACAGAATAAATTGACACCTGTGCCAGCATCAGTCTATGTCGAGTTTTGTTGCTATTTGTCACCTGACATCAGCAGGTACAGTCCATCGCTGTAGGGCACAACTATTGCTACATTTTCAGAGACTTCATTAAGGCTTCTAAGGCATGATGGTTTAGGGGGAAGTTTCAGCAACAGAGAAGGGGTATCCCTTGAACCTGCGTTGGTTGAAAAGGGTGTCCTCATAGTCACCTGCCAGGTGGCCCACATCACGATTCACATCCACCACAGCCTACCTCACTCAGACTCACTTCTCAGTCCCAGTCCACACACGAGTTTTAAGGCCATCATTACCTCATCAACACATTCTCTTTTCTCACTTTCTCTTTTTTTTTTTGCTTATTTTGTGAAGTTTTTAATTACAGATGACATTCATTAGTATATTAGTTTCAGATGTGCAACATCATAACTAAACATTTATATAATTTATGAAGTGATTCCCCCAATAAGTCTACCACCCACCTGACACTCTACAGAGTTATTGCAATATTGTTGACTACATTCCCTATGCTGTACTTTGCATCCCTGTTAACTATTTGGACCTTCCAACTTGTACTTCTCAATCCTTTCACCTTTTTCATCAATCCTCCCCACTCCCCTCCCATCTGATGACCATCATTCTGTTCTCGGTATCTATGAGTCTGTCTGTTTCAGCAACAACTTCTTATGCATGTATTTGAAACTTTTCTCCCTAGAGTATTTCCCCAAACCCACCTAGGTCTACCTCAGACATTCATGTGCCTCTATTTCCCATGGGCCGGGCCAAGTTTCAAGCACACCTCACAGCAGGTGTATGGAAGGATCCAAACTCCTGGACAGATTTCATAAAAATGACTCAATGTGATATATGATTTTTCCACTGAACACCTTTAAAGATAGGAACTGTTTCATTTCTTTGTATCCTGAGCACCTGGCTGGTCAGAGCCTGGTCAGGTAATAAAATATTGCTCTCCCAGTCAAAACGCTTGGCGAAAGCCCTGACTGAGTAGCTAAGTTGGTTGCAGTGTCATCCCATATGTCAAAAGGTTGCTGGTTCGATCCCCAGTCAGGGCCCATATGGGAGGCAACTGATTGATGTTTCTCTCACACCATTGTTATCAATATTTCTCTCTTCCCCCAACCACCACTGTCTCTCTAAAAATCAATAAACATATCCTCAGGTGAGGATTGAAAAAACAATGCCTGGAAACAGCCTTCGTAAGGTTAGCTTCTACTTACACCACCTTCTGGAGATGACAGGTGGCGCGGGTTATCTGCTCACAAAGAATCCTCACAGAGGAGGGACTCAGGAAGCTTTGACTCACATCCAGAGAGCTCAGGTTCTCGCTGGAACTGAACACAGAGCAGAGATCCATCCAGAGACGAAGAGCATGGTGGTCGTGCTGCCACCTGGGAGGAAGGGACGGAAAATAGCACTTGTTAAAACTACACGTGGGATTCCACAGATGAGGGAGATTGTATTGTATTTATCTATCTCAGACTGGCTTATCTCACTGAGCATAATATCCTCCAGGTTCATCCATGCTGTTGCCAAAGGTAAGAGTTTCTCTCTTTTTATAGCTGCATAGTATTCCACAGTGTAAATCTATCACAGCTTTTTTATTCACTCATCTACTGATGGACACTTGGACTGTTTCCAGATCTCGGCCATTGTAAATAATGTTTCTATGAACATAGGGGTGCCTATGTTCTTTTTGATTACTGTTTCAGGTTTCTTAGAATATATTCCCAGAAGCGGGATCACTGTGTCAAAAGGCAGTTCTATTTTTAATTTTCTGAGGAAACCCCATATTGCCTTCCATAGTGGCTGCACCAATCTTCATTCCCACCAACAGTGCCAAAGGGTTCCCTTTTCTCCACAGAATCTAATGAACAAAACAGAGACATGCATACGTGGAACAGACTAACAGCTGATAGAGGGCAGGGAGTGGGAGGACTGGATGAAAGAAGGTGAAGGAGTTAGCCAAAAAACAAATGCATAACCCATGGACACAGACAACAGTGTAGTAATGGCCAGAGGGAAAGGGGGTGGGGAGGTAGATGGAGATGGGCAAAGGTGGGGAAATGGTGACTGAAAGAGACTTTGCCTGGAGTGATGGGCACATCACACAGTGTGCAGATGATGTTTTATTGAGTTATACACTTGAAACCTGTATGGTTTAGCAAACCAATGTCACCCCAATAAATTCAATTTTTTGAAAAATTACACATGGGAAAAGTAATGAGAATCAATAGGTGGTCCTGCAAAGGAAACAATCAACAAAATGAAAAAGCAACCTACAGAATGTAAGGAAATATTTGCAAATCATACATCTGATAAGGGACTGATATGTAAAATATATAAAGAACTCATACAACTCAATAGAAAAAAATCCAATTATAAAATGGGCAGAGGACCTGCGTAAACATTTCTTTCAGGATGACATACAGATGGCCAACAAGTGCATGAAAAGGAGATCAATGTCACCAGTTATCTAGGAAATAGTCAAAACCATGATGAAATCTCATTATGCACCTGTTAAAATAGCCACTATCAAACAAGAAGAGGTAACAAGCATTGGTGAGGATGTGGAGAAAAGGGAACCCTTATGCACTATTGAGAAGAATATAAATTGGTGCAGCCCCTGTGGAAACAGTATGGAAGGTCCTCAAAACATTAAAACTACAGCCCTGACCAGTATGTCTCAGTTGGTTGGGTGCTTTCCTGCAAAGTGAAAGGTCACAGGTTCGATTCCCAGTCAGGGCACATGCCTGAGTTTCAGGTTTAGGTCCCAGTCAGGGTGCATACAAGAAGCAAACAATCCATGTTTCTCTCGCATCGACGTTTCTCTCCTCCTCTTTCTTCCTCCCTTCCCTGCTCTCTAAAAATCAATAAAGGTATCTTCAGGTGAAGATTTTTTAAAAAAAAAGAATTGGTAGGGAGGGAACATATATGAAATGTTCAGAGAGTCTAGGGACTTCTTGAACCCATTTGCCACATGAAAACTATAACACTAATATGGAAGAAGGCTGATTCCGGGTGGTGAGCACACAAGGGTGTAAACACGTCACATTATAAAGGTGTACACCTGAAGTGTATATCATGTTATTAATCAATGTTACTCCAATATACTTCGAAAAAAAAATTGCAGGTTTCAATGCCCCCATTCCTAACCTGAACATCGTAGTATGTGTCTTGAATGGTGAAGCTGGTGGGAAGAAATTCCAGCAAGAACAAAAGACTGATCTTAAACCCCACAGAGCAGGCTACCACCTTCTCCAATGGAGCCTGGAAGAGGCCAAAGGTGGAGAAAAGGAGAGTAAGAAGGGGCAGTTCTTACCTCTCCACCCACGCATATGATTCTGAGGCTCCCTCATCCTCCAGGAATATCCCCTTCTCTACCTGTAGTGAAATCTTCTGCAAGTTCTGACAATGCTGGAGACAGAATGCTGAGTGCACAAGGTCCACTTTGTTTTGCAAATGCAGGGACATTTCCCTGGCATGGGCCGTGGCCTCCTTCACGAGCAGCTCCTCCTGAGATTCATAAAGACAGTACAGCACCTCCTTCACACCCGTGGTCCAGGAGAAGGGTTCAGTCCCCTTGGACAATGACATCAGTAGCTCCTGCTTGACCCCGGACTGCACTGGGCAGCCGAAGGTCATCTCCAGCTCCCTGGCTCTCTGCTCATTGGAGAGGCCGAATGAGAAGTAGCCCACATGAGTCAGGTTGGGGTTCTTCAGTCTTTCTTCCTTGGAGAACAGTGTATGCAGATCCCCGATGTCCGGCCTGTGGCTGTCCCCATCTTTCTGCTCCTCACTGTCCAGAATATAGAACACGGCAGCCAGAAGCTGCTGGACACTGAGGTGGATGAAGGTGTAGCAGCCCTTATAGTCTATATCCTCCTGGAGGATGTTCTTGTCCAGGAAAGGTCGGAGGTCAGACTCCTTGAGCCCCAGCCTCCTGAGATCTTCTCCATCCAGCACGGATGTCTGCGCCCAGAGGCCCCCAGCAGCCAGGAGACACACTGCCCTCAGCGCAGCTGCCAGGGGCTCTTGGGGGCAGCTGGCAGGGGCGGGCGTGAACTGGCCGCACAGGAAATGCAGGAAGAGCGAGGTGGTGGTCTGGCAGGTGGCAGCCAGGTCCTGTCCCTGCTCCATCTGCCTGCTCAGGCACGTGCAGGCGACCCAGCACACAGGGGGCATGCAGCCCATGTGGAACAAAGCCGGGTTGCTCCGCATCGCCTCAAAAGCTCGCAGGGCTTGGTCCTCCTGCCCAAAGTGCTTCAGGAAGTAGTCCCTCCTGCCCAGCTCCGAGAACCCTTCCACCTCTATGAAGACAGGCTGCTCATCCAGAAGCCGGAGCTCTCTCAGGGCCCTTGGGCGCGTGGTGACCAGCAACGTGGCCTTGGGGAGCAGTTTCCTCTTCAGCAAACTGGCCAGCAGGACAGGCACCGGCTTCTGCTTCTTCCAGTCGCCACAAATGTCGTGGATGAGTGACCCCGAGGGGACCCTCAGCTCATCGAAGCCATCGATGACAAACAGGATGTTCTGGCCTTGGTCTGGGATCTCGGCCTCCTGCACACCCAGCCTGGTCTTAGATAGCAGCTCTGCAAATGTGCAGGTCCCCTGGTGGTTCATCTCCTTGCAGCTGAGATAGAAGGCGAACTTGAGCGTCTTGGCGAGCTCGTCCTGTCTCCACTCGAGCAGCCACTTCTTGGCCAGTGTGGTCTTCCCGATGCCCGCAGGGCCATGCAGCACCGCAGTCAGTGGCTTTAACTGCATGGGTGTTTTGGGATTCCAGAAAGATGTGACCTTTTGGCTTCTCGAGGTGATTTTGTAGTGAAAGTCATCACCGTCCTCAGGCCAAAATGTATGCTTCCAGATAGAATAAACTTTCTCCATTGTGTTTCTGTCTCTCTTTATTTCACCTGTAAGGGTATACAACAGGTGAAAGTTGGGGCAGCCCATGATTATACTTAACTGGAAAGTGAGAAAGACCAGGAAGAAACAAAGTATCTTATACTGTACTAAACATCAAATGTATGACTATAAGACAGTATTTACCCACCTTTTTTTTATTATTGATTTGAGAGCGAGAGAGAGAAGCACTGATTTATCATCCCACTTACATATGCATTTATTGATTGATTCTTGTATGTGTCCTGACTAGGAATCGAACCCACAACCTTGGGATATCAGGACAGAGCTACCTGGCCAGGGGTCTACCTGGCTTTTCTCACCTCCAAGACCCCTTCCATCTCACCCAGTTTCAGGTTATCTACTTTTTACACTTGTGTGCACTTTGTAAAATACTCATAGCTGCAGCTTGACCCACAGGGTTCTCTGTACTCCCTAGAGCAGATACTATTGTAGACAAAGAACACTATAAATATTCTTCAGTCTACTTTCTTTTTATTATGGTAAGATACACATGACATTTTTTAGCTGTTTTAAAGGGTACAATTCAGTGGCATTGAAAATTTTCACAATGTTGTGCAACCATCAACACTCTCTAGTTGCAAGAGTTTCAACACTCCTAACAGATACCCAATCCCCATTAAACACTCACTTCCCTCTTCCCCAGACCCTGGCAACTACCAATCTGCTTTCTCTCTCTGTGGGTTTACCTATTGGTGACACATTTCACACTGCTTGTTTAAAGGAACTTCTGATGCCATAGGGGCTGAAAGTACACAAACACCTTTAGATGTGATTGAAGCAAGTCTATATACCAGGGGGCAAGTTTTATAAAAATACCAGACACCTAAGAATAAGTCTAAAATCACAAGTCCGGTCTCTCCCCTGAGATCCCCAAGTTTGTAAATAACATTGAAGAAATTAACAGTCTGTGGAGAAAGGACATCTGTGGGTTGGGAGACTCTGCATGATAACATCAGTTCTTTCCAAATTGTTCTACAGTTCCCATGGATTTCTGTTCAATATCCCAGCATGTTTGGGTGCTTGATGAGCTAAGTCTAAAGTTTACATGGCCTGGTAGGGAGCTCAGTTGGTGGGGGCATCATCCCATGCACCACAAGGTTGTGGGGTCGATCCCCAGTCAGGGCACATACCTAGACTGCAGGTTTGATCCTCAGTCGGGCATAAAACCAGGATGACAAAAACCAGACCATCGCTTGACCAGTTTCCAGGTCCTGATTGGAATGGACTGTGCTCATCTGTACATAGAGAACCTTTCAACCCCCTCCCTCAATCTCTTTGTTCTGCTTTCCCTCTCCCTCTTTGAAAAAACCTCTGCCTGCACTGAGATGTGAAGATGGGCTTTAGGACACGAGTCCCCTATCTTCTCAGGTGGCCGGCACTTAAATAAACCACTTTCCTTTTCACCAGCACCTGTCTCTTGAGTATTGGCTTTCAAAGCAGCAGATAGATGAACCTGGGTTCTGTATAAATGACATACATGGATATACACATATGCATGTAATCACTCCTCAGACTGCTAGTATTAATTAATGATATTTCATATGTAAAACTACCTAGAGATTATATGTATATACAAGGTGAGCAAAAGTAGGTTTATAGTTATGAGGACATGAAACAGTTTATTCTTGTGTTATTTATTAATTATTGTATTATATTCCATATGAACAACTCTAAATCTACTTTTTATTGAATTTCATGGAGCAACATTATATAGATTTCAGAAAATAAATAAATATTAAAATTAATAATAAAGACCACATATAAAAACCTACAGCCAACATCATACTCAATGGGCAGAAAACTAAAAGCATTTCCCTTCAGATCAGGAACAAGACAAGGATGTCTGCTTTCACCACTCTTATTCAACATAGTGAAGGAAGTTCAAGCCACAATAACCAGACAAGAAGAAATAAAAGGCATCCAAATTGGAAAGGAGGGAGTAAAACTGTCATTATTTGCAGATGACATGGTATTGTATGCAGAGAACCCTAAAGACTTCACAAAAAAAACTACTAAATCTATTAAGTGAAATTGGCAAAGTAACAAGATGCAAAATTAATTTAGAAATTGGTGGCATTCTTATACATCAATAATGAACTTTCAGAAAGAGAAACTAACAGTCCCATTTACTACTGCAACAAAAAAAATAAGGTACTCATGAATAAACTTAACCAAGGAAATAAAAGACCTGTACTCAAAAAACTGAAGGATATTGAAGAAAGAAATTGAGGAAGATACAAATAAGTGGAAGCATATACCATGTTCACGGATTAGAAGAATTTACATCATTAAAATGTCCATACTACCCAAAGCAATTTATAGATTCAACACAATTCTTCTTAAAATACCAATGGCACATTTCACAGATCTAGAACAAATGTTCCAAAAATTTATTTGGAACCAAAAAAATAAAGATCTTGAATAGTCTCAGCAATCTTGAGAGAGAAGAACAAAGTCGAAGGTATCACAATACCTGTTATCAAGCTCTACTACAAGGCTATGGTAATCAAAACACCCTGGTACTGGCCTAATAGCAGGCATATAGATCAATGGATCACAACAGAAAATCCAGAAAAAAACCACACTTTTATGCACAATTAATATTTTACAAAGGAGGTGAGAAATACAACGGAGAAAAGACAGCCTCCTCAATAAATGGTGTTGGGAAAATTGAGCAGGTACATACAAAAAAAATAAAACTAGACCACCAACTTTCACCATACATAAGAATAAACTCAAAATGGATAAAAAACTTAAATGTAAGTCATGAAAACATAAAAATCCTAGAAGAAAACATGGGCAGTAAAATCTCAGACATCTCTTGTAGCAATATTTTTTCTAGGGCAAGGGATACAAAGGAAAAAAATAAACAAATGGGACTACATGAAGTTAAAAACTTATGCACAGCAAAAGAAACCAACAAAATGAAAAGGGAACCCAGTGTATGGGAGAACATATTTGCCAATAAAACATCTGATAAGGAGTTAAATTCCAAAATATATAAAGTACTTGTACACTCAAAACCAAGAAGACAAACAATCCAATTAAAAATGGGCAAAGGACCTGAATAGACACTTCTCCAAAGAGGACATACAGATGGTCAATAGGCATATGAAAAAAGTCTCAACATCACTAATCATCAAAAAGATGCAAATTAAAACCACAATGAGATATCACTTCACATCCACCAGAATGGCCACCATCAATGAATCAACAAACAACATGTGTTGGTGAGGATGTGGATTAAAACCTTCATGCACTGTTAGTAGGAATGCAGATTGGTGTAGCCACTGTGGGAAGCAGTATGGAGTTTCCTAAAAAAGTTAAAATGGAACTGCCTTTTGACCCAGTAATCCCATTCCTGATAATATATCCTAAGAATCCCAAAACATCAATTCAAAAAAATATATGCAGCCTATGTTCACAGCAGCATTATTTACCATAGTCAAGATCTGGAAATAGCCCAAGTGCCCTTCAGTAGATGAGTGGATAAAAAACTGTGGTATATTTACATGATGGAATACTACTCAGCCATAAAAAAGAAGGAACTCTTACGTTTCACAACAGCATGGATGGACCTGGAGATTATTATGCTAAGTGAAATAAGCCAGTCAGAGAAAGACAAATACCGTATGATTTCACTTCTATGTGGAATCTGATGAACAAAATAAACCGATGAACAAAACAGAGACGGAGGCACAGATACATGGAATAATAGACTGACAGCTGTCAGAAGGGAGGGGGACTGGATGAAAGAAAGTGGAGGGATTAGCCAAAGAATATACATGCATGCCCCATAGACACAGACAGCAGTATGGTGATTGCCAGAGGAAGGGGGAGCAGGGGCTGGGTAGAGGTGGGCAAAGGTGAGGAAATGGGAACATTTATAATAGTGAAAATAAAGAAAAAACAATAGAAATAAAGTAAAATAAATAATATTATATTATAAAATTATACATATAGGTTTCAGGGGTACAATTCTATAATATATCATCTGTATATTGTCTGTGTATTCACCACCCAAAGTCCAGCCTTCTACCCCCCTCTACCTATCCCGCCTCTACTCCCTTCTACCTGCCCCCATCCCTTCTTGCCCTCTGGTAATCACCATACTGTTCTGTGTCTGAGTTTGAGGGGAGGAAGGTTGTTTGTTTAATCCCTTCACCATTTTTAATTTACCCAGCCCCATAATCCCCTCCTCTCTGATAGCTGTCAGAGTCAGTTCTTTATATCTATGAGTCTGTTTCTATTTTGTTTGTTAGTTTAGTTTGTTCATTAGATTCCACATATGAGTGAAATCATTAAACCTACTTTTGCCCCATTTTGTATACCTCATAAATACACATAATAAAACTGAAACTAACCTATTCAGTCTAAGATTGTATCCCAACTATACTTCAATAAGAAATTTTTTAAAATAAACAAAGCATGTAGCTTTTTGACTTAGAAGTCATAGAATTCAGATAAAGGACAAAATATGAGTGCAAGAAATTTCGCTTTATAAATATAACCCCTTATCTGGATAATCCCCTCTACATTTTTCTGTGACCCCTGTCTTTTTGGCATTCAGTCTTACACTGGTTATATTAGTTTCAGGTGTACAATATTGTCATTTGACATTTATATACCTAACACTGTGATTCCCCACAATTTCAGTGACCATCTGTCACCCCGTAAACCTGTCATGATGTTGTGTACACTTGTCACAATGCTATTTATGACACTCCCCTTCCCCTCTCCACCCATCCTCTATCCCTTCTTTTCTGGTAACCATCCTTTTGCAAATTCTAGCATTCAGGCTCTGTGCTTTGTATGCTGAACTTGAGTCCAAGGGTGGTGGTTCTCCAAGTGTGGCCTTCAGACCAGCAGTAGCATCTGCAAACTTATGTGAAATGCAGGTTCTAAGGCCTGACCCCAGACCTACCAAATCAGAAACTCCTGGGATGACCCAGGAAGCTGTGTTTTAACAAACCCTCCAGGTGATAATAATGAGAGCTGGTCTCCAGACCACAGGTGGAGGGAAATGAAAGGCCCAATTTCCCATGGCCAAGGTTATCACGTTTAATGCAAGAAGCCGAGCTCTGCAGACTGAGGATTACCAGCAGAGAATTGGAAGGTAGGGTGGAAAAGGAGAGGAGATCGGGAAGAACAGATCAGTGGTTACAAAACAGTCATGGGATATAAATCACACCACAGGGAACACAGTCCATAATATTGTCGTAATGGTGTATGGTGTCAGCTCGGGATTGGGAATACCAGGGGGACAGCCTTGTAAAATACATGATTGGCTAATCACTATTCTGTACACCTGGAACTGATACAAAATAGTGTTGGGTGCAAACTGTAATTGAAAAATAGAATTTAAGGAAAAAGATCCTGTGCTCTCCATCACAGATGCATGGCCTCAACCAATTAAATAAAAACAAATTAAAATCTTTACATTCTCAGGCAACAGTAAGGATGAGTCCAAGATGAAATACAACTGCTTAGTAAAAACAGAGGGGATACTACCATATTTTGCCGTATATAATGCACACCTTTTTGCCCAAAGTTTTGAGGGAAAAATGAGGATACGCATCATGCATGGGTAGTACTAACTCCATATCTATACAAATTGTTTTTAATTCTTTTGTTTATGCTTAGGCATTAAAAGTGTAACTCTAGAAAGCAATAATGACATCCATATGCAAAATAAGACCCTGGAATATAACCATCTGTTTTGTTTCTAAATGTAAATAAATAAATAAATGGAATTTTTAAAATTGAAACAAAATATTTTTTTCCCAAAAGTTTGGACCAAAAGCATGGGTGCATATTAGACATGGGAATACATTATACACAACAAAATACGGTACATCTATTCAGAAGAAGGGATCATGAAAAATGTCTCAAAATGCAATGGATAATGAGGGCTCTTGGCAGTTATGAAATAGTAAGTGTAAAATGCTCATGCTAAAATACAAAGTCAAAAGAGAACAAAAAACACCAAGTCACACACCCAGGGTGCCAATGGGAGCAAGGCCTCCACCCCTCAAATGAAAAAGTAATAAAAACATGCAATAAACCTCCGGAATCCAAAGACTGTGCTTGAGTGTCAATCAGTGTCATGGATAATCTGGGTCCTGATATTATCCTTTTTCAGTGCTGTTTTTGATCCACGTGCATTTGGTCTTGAGAAGAGAAAACAGGCAAGGGGGACTGGGTCACCCAGGTAATGGAGAGTTGTCAGAACTCTCCATGGGGGAGGGGGAGGGAAGACGTCTGTCCTGTTTTCCAGTTAAGATGGAAGGAAGCCACGTCAGGAAGGTGGCGAGGTTAAGGGGTTGGGAGCTAGACTTGAGTGGACCAGAACTCGCAGGCACAATGAAGACTTGGAGGCTCCTAGAAACGCCAATGCCAGAATCAGAACCTAGGTTCCAGCCGAAGGAGCTCACAAGGTGAGGAGAGGGGCGAGGTTCTGACAAGCAGTGACCCACACAAGGGGAAAATTAGGTCTGGTGGAATGTTTGGTAAGAGGATGAGGAGGGAGAAGGCTTGTCCCCTCAGGCAGGACGCACAGAAAAGTGTCCGTATGAAGCAGGCATCTCCGCAGTCGCCATCTCTCCACAGCTCTGCTTACAGATGGATAATCTGGTCCTCTGGTGACTCCAAGGAGGTCCGCCCGGATGGGAGTTAACCCCATCGGAGATCGACCCACTTTCCAACCAGGCAGCCCAGGACAGGTAGACCACACTAGATATTGGAGGCTCATGGTGGCCCAGGCCTGGGGACCGCACAGGGGATGGCACTGAACTCCCTGGGGGAGAAATGGGGCGGAGTCAGGGGAGGAAGCAAGAGAGGAAATTTGGGTTTCCTACTGGCAGATGAAGAGTGTGCACGTCTGAGAACCCCCGCTGACCCTGCTTAAGTAGCTGCGGGTGATAAGTCATTCACATCCAATTCCCACCCATACGCCCAACTGTTCCACCGACAGCCACACGAGGAGTCTCCCAATGACAGAGCGCCACTGGCCACTCACGTCATTCTCTCTGCTCTTTCAGTGGGGAAAACAGGCATGTTCCCAGCCTGAAGGAATGGGCGGGGAAGAAAAGGGGGTTAATGAATGGGTACTTTCGAGGGCAGATAAGGGCGGGACTTGAGAGGGAGGCTTGGGAAATGACTGCGCTAGCTGCCAGCGGATGATGGGACCAGGTGGAGAGCTTTACCTGGGAGGGGATGAAGAGACGAACTTTCTGTGAAACAGGTCTGAGCAAGGAAGGAAGAAGGCCAGAGCTGACAAATCTAGAAGAGGAGCAGAATGAGCCTGAGAGGCTCCGTCGCCGTGGCGAAATAAAAAAAAAATAAAGGCGCCTACTCTACTGTGCACCTGAAACTAATACAAAACAATATTGAGCCTTGGCCAGCAAGGTGGCAGTTTCGATCCCGGGTCAGGGCACATACCAGAATCAACCAATGAATGCATAAATAAGTGAAACCATAAATCGCTGTTTCTCTCTCTCCCCCACCTCCCTCAAATCAATAAATTTTTTAAAAAATTAAAAATATAATATTGACTATCAACTCAAATAGATACATAAATAAAGTCAGCTGTGCTATGCCAAAAAAATTAAAATGAAGGCACCTGCTGGAAGGAAGTGTTGCATTACAGCCTAGAATGACAGAAATACTCTGCTGCCATAGCTTATCAGGGGAAGGCGGAAATGCAAGACTGTAAATTCCATGAGGACATCACTCTCCTGGAGAAGGCATTTCTGTGACGCTTGCATTCGTCTTTTGGAACCCAGAAGGAATGTCACCCCGGCCTACAGATCTGACGGACAGAAGCGCAAGGTCGAGCGCCCCACGAAACAGCAGTTGGGAGTCGAGGACACCACAGAGGGGCGGGTGGGATCTCTTTGGAGCCACAGAAATGTTCTGAAATCGGACTGTGTGGGTGGTTGCACAACCCTGTAAGTCTACTAAAAATCATGACACACTTTAAAATAGGTGGATTCTATGAAATGGAATTATGCTTCCGTGGAACACTTAAAAATAACATGAGAAGAAAAAAAATGGCCTGTGGCATCCTGGGCAGCTGTCCCTCCCCATCTGTTCTCTCATTCTCGCAAAAGAGACCTCAGCCTGAGGACCTCCAACACCCCTCTAAAAGCCTCACAGCTTGTCCTGCTGTGTGTGGTAGGCGCTAAACCAGTAGTTGCTGTTTACTGAAAGGATAAGACAGAGAAAGAGCTGGGAGGGCTGGTACTCACCTACCCAAGGCTGAGGCTTCCTTTTAGCCTGAGCAGATCCCAGCCAATGAGTTCTCCAATAAGAGGAGTTCTTCTGCTGGCCCTCACTTCGTGATTGGCCTGTGGGACCGACATGGGAGCCAATCTTCCCACCCCGGGTGGAATAACCCCACTATGATCACCAGTGGGTGCTTGTCGACCTTCCAATGAGACTCACATTGAAAGGACCTGGGCCCTCTCCATTGCGAGATCCTAATTGAATTGGTCTGGAGTGAGAAATAGAGAACCAGGAGCCTTCAGCAGCTCCCTGGTGATTCTTATGTTCAATCCATCTAGGTGAGGGTTTTCGACCTTGGCACTGCCAGCCTTTGGAAGTGGGCAATTCTTTCGTGTGGGGAGCTGTCCTGTCTACAGTAGGGTGCTCAGCAGTATCCCTGGCCTCTGCCTACCAGATGTCAGTAGCATCTCCAGTCGTGACAACCCAAAATGTCTCCAAATATTGTCTGGTGTCCCCTGGGAGATGAACTAGCCCCCACCTGAGAATCATTGACAAGGTTGCAATTAAGGGCTTCCTCCCATTGTATCGGGTATATTGAAATGCATGCACATTCTATGTTAAGTAAAATTGATAGCTCTGGCTGGTGTAGCTCAGTGGATTGAGCACTGGCCTGTGAACCAAAAGGTTGCAGGTTCAATTCCCAGTCAGGGCACATGCCTAGGTTGCAGGCCAGGTTCCCCAGGTGGGGGCGTGCAAGGGGCAACCAATTGATGCATCTTCTCTAGCACATTGATCTTTCCCTTTCTCTAAGAAGTTAATAATAAAATCTTTTTTAAAAAATTGATAGATCAGGCCTTTTGGCTTCCTCAGCAGCACCATGGCGGTGGACAAGAACAAGCACCTGATGAAAGGTAGCATAAAGGGAGCAAAGAAGAAAGTGGTTGATCCATTTTCTAAGAAAGATTGGTTTGATGTGAAAGCACCAGCCATGTTCAACATAAGAAATATTGGAAAAACACTAGTCACGAGAACTCAAGGAACCAAAATCACATCGGATGGTCTGAAGGGCCGTGTATTTGATGTGAGCCTAACTGATCTGCAGAATGATGGAGCTGCATTTAGAAAATTCGAGCTAATTACTGAGGATGTTCAGGGCAAAAACTGCCCGACTAATTTCCGTGGCATGGATCTTACCCGTGACAAAATGTGTTCCGTGGTCAAAAAATGTCAGACCATGACCAAAGCTCATGTTGATGTCAAGACTACCGGTGGGTATTTGCTTCATCTATTCTGTGTTGGTTTTACTAAAAAATTCAAGAGTCAGATTCAGAAGACCTCTTGTGCTCAGCATCAGCAGGTCCGCCAAATCCGGAAGGAGATGATGGAACTCATGACCCAAGAGGTGCAGACAAATGACTTGAAAGAAGTGGTCAATAAATTGATCCCAGATAACATTGGGACAGACATAGAAAAGGCTTGCCAATCTATTTACCCACTTCATGATGTCTTTGTTAGAAAAGTCAAAATGCTGACAAAGTCCACATTTGAATTGGGAAAACTCATGGAGCTTCATGGTGAAGGTAGCAGTTCTGGAAAAGCTACTGGGGGTGAGACAGGTGCTGAAGTTGAACGAGCTGATGGAGATGAGCCCCCAGTCCAAGAATCTATTTAAATTCAGACATTTAATGGTGGCAAATAAAAAGGCCTATTTGTGAAAAAATAAATAAAATAAAATAAAATAAAATAAAAATTGGATAGATCAGAACAGCCAAGCTCACTTGTTCTACAGCTGATGGTATTTATTTAGATTGACATTTAAATGTGGCATACATTTAAATAAGATATTTCAATGTGTATTAATTTAACTTATTTTGTATTAATTCTTATGTGCATTAATTTTGACTCCTTTGGCCAGTTTGAAAGCCATTTTTTCCCCAGGAAGAAAAAAAACTTGAGAACTAGCCTGGTGGCTCAGTTGGTTGGTGCATCTACCATATACCAAAAGATTGTGGGTTCAACACCTGGTCAGGGTACATACCTAGGTTGCAGGTCCCATCCCCAGTTGGGACACATGCAGGACGAAACCAATTGTTGTTTCTTTCTCACATTGATTTTATTTCTTTAGTTTCTCTACAAATATTTAGGTTTATCTTTCTTCTTTATTATTTAATCATTTTTATTTTTGTTCTATTACACTCATGCCAATTTTTCCCCCATTGCCCATCTCTGACTATCCCACACCCCCTCCCATAGTTGATTCCCACACTGTTGTCCATGCCCATGGGTCATTCACACATGTTCCTTGTTGAGTTTCTTCCTCTTCTTTCCACCATTATCCCCCTCACTCCTCCCCTCCAGTCACTTTCAGGCTGTTTCATGTTTCTATGCATGTGGCTCTATTTTATTCATTAGTTTGTTTTGTTTATTAGATTCCTCTTATAGGTGAGTATGCAGCAGAAAGAAAGGAGGAACTCCTACCTTTTGTGACAGCATGGATGGAACTGGAGAATATGGTACTAAGTGAAATAAGCCAGTTGGTAAAAGACAAAAGGTTTATCTTTCTTTTACAAGTCTGTTTTTCTTTCCAGCTTTATTGATATAATTAACAAATAGAAATTGCATATATTTAAGGTGGACAATGTGATGTTTGGGAATATTATGTTTGCTATATCTATCAACTAGCCCACACAAAGGGGAATTCAGTTGAAATCAACACATTGTTTGTAAAAGGTACCTTCCACATTGCTGCTTTTATACTCATACATAAAACATTCCCCCCAAGACATTGATGCCTTTCCTCAGTAAACAGTCATGCCTTATCAAAACTCACCTGAGAGTTAAGAAATACTGAAATACCAATCTAGCATGTATATTGATAATTAATCTCATCCATAAACACCACGCACACATTAAACTAAAAATGGCATTTATCAGAAACCCATCTGACAAGGAATAGGGACATTTTCATTGGCACCCAGGACAAGTGATACTTCTGCAAATCAACCACATGCTTCAGAATAAGGGAGAAACAGGTTAGGTTAGCCAGCTCCCGAGGATCCAGCACCATGCGACATTTTAACAGGACAATTGAGCAGCCTGTGCAATGAAAAGAAAGTATCCATGATTGATTTAAAAATGAAAAACTACGTTTAATAATAATTGAAATACTGAACAAATTATTACTTTGCATGTGCTACATCCTTATTCCGCATAAAACTTATGAGGAAAGTACTATTGTCATTGCAATTTGGCTGATGTTAAGAACTAAAGCTCAGTTAGAGAATTATAATAAATGGATCCCAGATTCAAATCAAGACAAGATGTCAGACAGTGTCTTGAACTACTAGCAAAGTCCAATAACTAATTAG
This sequence comes from Tonatia bakeri, assembly GCA_004024845.1. Classification (NCBI taxonomy): domain Eukaryota; kingdom Metazoa; phylum Chordata; class Mammalia; order Chiroptera; family Phyllostomidae; genus Tonatia; species Tonatia bakeri. The sequence continues at coordinate 61,756 of PVIA01008996.1, forward strand.
TCCAATAAATGAATCAATTGCCAAATGCATAAATGAAAGTATACAGTTGCTTATTTACATACACATATTTCAGGCCTCAGAAAAATCAACTAGAAGGCAAAATAATCACATATCTATTGATGAATTCATAGGTATCATGACCCAGCTATTACATTATTTCACTTAATCATCCCATAGCCCTATAAAATGTGTTTATGCTTAAAATCCCCTATTTACAACTGAAGAAATTGAGACAGAAGCATTGAGTGACTCCTCCCTAAAGTTCACAGAACTCACAGGTGGCAGGGGAGAGGGATGGATTTAGACAGGCTTCTGATGGAATAAGTGAGTTCGGGTGGGGCAGAGAGCCTGAAACAGTAGTTAAATATGAAAAAGAGGAACTACATGGTGAGAACAGAGTACTGGGTGAGCTGATATGAAGCCACAATCAAGAATACCTTAACAGAACACCCAGTGTTGTCAGAACAGATCTAAGCCAGACCAGGGGTCTCTGCAAGGGGACAAGTGAATGACGTGAATAAGGAAAGACTGTCACGTGGAAAGGGAGAAAGAAAAACCACCCTCCAAATCACCTGCTTCGAAATGGGCTGTCTAGCATTGGCCGGTGTGGCTCAGCTGGTTAGAGAGTCATCCTACAAAGCAAAAGTCAATGGTTCAGTGCCTGTGTTCAGACCCCGGCCGGGTGTTTACAAGAGGCAACCAATGTTTCCTTTCCTCTCTTTCTCCTTGACTCCCCTCTCTCTAAAAATAACTAAATAAATAGTTTTTGAGTGGGGTGGAGGGTGTGTGGGGTAGGGGAGACCAACAGGGAAAAAATTGGGACAACTGTAACTGAACACAATTTAAAAAAAAGAAAATATTCATTTAAAAATGTTTTAAGGAAATAGGCTCTCCAAATCCTGCCATGTGTGACAGCCTGAGTGAACCTGAATGAACTGTATGAAGCCTCCACCAGTGTGCATATTTAAGCACAAAGCTGAGGGGGTAAGGGGGTGAAGGAGGATGAAGAAGGAAGAGGGGGTCAAAATCACGGTGACACGAGGAAGCCACATGTTGGCTGGTCAGCACACGATGCAATATGCAGATGATGTAACAGAATGACACACTTGAAACCTATGCAATGTTATTAACCAACACCACCTCAGTTAACTTGATTTGGAAAAGGACAAAGGTGTGACTTCAGCCAATGTGATATCTCCTTCAGGTTCAACATTGACTGATTTCCAGGAACAGAATGCATGCCAACACCACCTTGGAGAAATACACAGAAACAGGACAGATGATAGTTCTCCAACGACCACTCCAGCGAGGTCCGTCTGGGACACTGCACACTTGGCAGTTAGCACTTTTCAGGAGCTCATTGTCACTCCTGCCATTTTGGATATGAAGAAGGGAACACAGAATTGACAGAAGAGGACCACAAGTTTGCACAGTATTTCAGAGCAGACCTCAGGTTGGAAATTATTTATTTCCTCTTCTCTGCCCTGTGGTTATCTTACCCCATCCATTGCACACAAAGATGGAAATGGAACACAGAAAATACAAATCAGATTAGACAGAAAACAGGCTTTTTTTTTTTTTTTTGAGCAACAGTGGCAAGGCACACCCTGGCATTTAGAAGCAAGAGCCATGAGCTCACAGAGTATTTCAGAGCACATCTTGGGAACTACTTCTGACCGGCTGTTTATCAGTGCTCCCTGCTCACTGTGCACTTTAAACAGAAAGATTAAATGCTCCTGTGAAACTGGGGACAGAAAATAGGGACAAAGTTGGACTGCTGATACTCTCTGAAAATCAGATAGCTATCATCTTCATGACTGAGCTGCGTCTGCAAGACTCACTCAGAAGAGGTTGTGAAATGTCCTCTTTCACTCTGGGGGTGAGACCCAAGGCCACTGAACCACTTCCTGCTGCCTTGCATTCCTCTTAGAGAAGTCCGTGCCTCATAACGCAGCAACGCTGGGGCAGGTGGCCAGCCAGGACCCTCCATCATGTCCCTGGTCCTGCCCACTCTGCTCTGTCTCGGTGAGTCTGGACAGAAGGGTCGGCATGCAAACACAAGGCTACTACAGGGGGCAGGTTGGTGGTTCTATAAAACCGGGCTGTTCTCCAGTAAAAATGAACAAAACAAAACAGAAAGGAACTCATAAGCACAGAGAGCTGACTGACGGTTGCCAGAGGGGAGGGAGGCAGGGGGGCTGGGTGGAAAAGGTGAAGGGATTGAGAAGTGCAGGTTGGTGGTTGTAAAATACTCACTGGATGTGAAGTACGGCACAGGAAATACAGTCAATAATATTGTGATAACTGTGTAGGTGTCAGGTGGGTGCTGGAAATATCAGGGGGACAGCTTATAAAGTAAATGATGGTCTGACCGCCATGCTGTACACCTGAAACTGATACAAAATAACATTGAATGTGAACTGTAAATGAAAAAAAAAATTTTAAAGACTGGGCTGTTCTCACCTGCTCTTTTCTTCCAGAGCTGATTCTGGCTCAGAGCACACAGGCTCAGAAAGGTGAGTATTTTTCATATTATTTTTTATTTGTATCTTTTTTCTTATTATGAGGTGAGTATTTTTTTTAATGTTCCAAGGACTGAGTTGGGTTTGGCCAGATATCAGCTCTCCTGGCCACTGGGAGGAGGCATCTTGGCCTTAACCTTGTGGCTGTAAGCGAGCAGGCAGTGGGGAATGGCATGAGAAGATACACCTGTCCATTTCTCACCTGTTCTTCTAGGAGGTTTACCCCAACCTAGTATCACAGCTCAGCCTGGATCCATGGTTCTATTTAAGAAAAATGTGACCATCCAGTGCTGGGGGCCTGCAGAAGCTGAAGCATACAACATAGTTAAAGAGGGAGGACCTGGGCCTACAGTGTATGAGAATTCCACTTTATATATCCAAGAGATGACAACAGACAGGACAGGACTGTACCGCTGTTCCTACAGGAGGGGAAAACTCTGGTCCCCACACAGTGCCCCCCTGACGCTGGTCATGACAGGTGAGTGACACACGGGCAGCAGGGCCAGGTGGGACCCTTTGCAGGGGGAGAATTGGGCTCTCAGATAGGAAGGCTCAGTCTCTGGGAAGGAACCTGGGAGGTACAGAGAGGGCTTCCCTCAGGGCAGGACAGGGAGCAGCTGGAACCCAGAGCCCCATATCTTCTTGGGGAACAGAAAGGACGATGAATGTACATGACCTCCCTTTGTCACCAAACTTCCCTCTTTCTCAGGGACTTATGGCAAACCCTCACTCAGCAGCATGAGTGGCACTGTGGTGGCTTCAGGAGAAAATGTATCATTGAAGTGTTTCTCAAAACTCAAGTTTGATAGATTTATTCTCATCAAAGATGATAGATTTCACACCGTCCAGAATCAAAGTGCCACATACCAGGACAATCAACGCCAGGCCATCTTCCACAGGGGCCCTGTGAGCCACGTACAGGCAGGGACCTATAGGTGCTATGGTGCCTTCAACAACTACCTCTATGTGTGGTCTCACCCCAGCGACCCATTAGAACTTGAGGTCAAAGGTGAGGAAGTTTGTTCGTCTTCATGTTCCCACGTGAGGTTGGTGATGTCCAGTTAGAGGGGAGGTTGGGGGAAAGAGGGCAGCTAAGGGGGTGGGGGTGGTGGCACCCTGTTCTTGGACAGGAAGCTGTGAGGTCACCCTCACCCCTCACCCACCCTGCAGCCCTCCCACCCTGTGCCCGGGCATGTGGGTCATTGCAAGTCTGTGCACAGAAAGCCTGAGTGGAGATAATGAAACCAGTTCATTTCATCCCCATTTGTAGAATTTCCTGATGGTTCCACCAGACCCACAGACCCCGGACCTACACAGGGTGAGTCACTGGTGTGTGTAAAGAATTCAAAGTA
>PVIA01008997.1:0-16014 GCA_004024845.1 Tonatia bakeri
GCCCTGGGCTAAAATAATATTTTCAATATTTGTTTTTAAAAGGTGCCTTTTTTTGGTGGTATAAAAAAATTAAGATGCATGTGTGATTTTTAAAATAAAAATTTTAAATTAAAAAAGATCTCCCCATTACAGTTTACATACAACATTATTCATATTAGTTTCAGGGGCAGGTGTACGGCAAAGTCAAGGGTATTGTTTACGAACTAGGGGCTCTGAGGTCAAGGCCGGAAGGGCGTCGTGTCGAAGGGCCTCCACATCTCCAGCATGAGCGAGCCCCGTACCTTAGGTAAGTCAGCGACTTGAGAGACGCCAGCGGGTCCAGATCGCCCTGCAAGACAACAGCCACGGGTGAGCACGCAGGCGCCGCGCCCTGATCCACACTCTGAACTAGCGACGCCTTCGGGCGAGGACTTATCTCCTCTTTTACTTCCTTTCTGCTCCAGGACCTGACAGTTTCTACCGAGCGAACTGGTACGTAAACTTGAGCTTCTTACACTGAGCATCTTGGCCATACCAGCTTCTGTCTCAACAATGATGATGTCTAGATGGTTTTTAAAAAGTATAATAAATATGTAACAAGTTGAATGGGGGTTTGAAATGTTTAAGGACCCTGTACGGCTGAGGAGGGGAAGGGTATTGGTTAACTTTAAGCTTTGGTAAATACGTATGTTTTCCTTCCTAGAATGCTAGGCATAGAGACTATTTAATAATTAATTTCTAAACTGTTAAAGAAAAAACAGAATGAACAAAAAGAGTGAGTGCAAAAGAGTGTGAGGGAGAAAATGGGAGAAAAAAAAATAACGAATGAGCAGGACGAGTTCCAGAAAAAGGACACGCACACCCACGTCAGTAATCACATCAACATAGACAGGCTGGTTATTTCAGAGACAGATGTCAGGCTGCATTGTAAAACATCCCATCATATGCTGTTCTCAAGAGACGAACCTAACACAGGAAGGAAATAAGCACTGGGGGTCTATTTTGGATGGGAGAAAGCTGATCGTGCAAATGCGAACAGCCAGGAGCTGGTTTTGGTGTTCGATGGCAGACACAGCAGTGACATGCGTACAACAGCGCTAACAGGACACCAAGAGGGTCACGACATAATGACAAAGTGGTTCAGCCCCCCCAGGAAGGCACTAACACTTTAAGCTCTGTATATATCAAAGACGATAACCTGAGGATACAAAAAACTAAAACCGACGAACTCCAGGGAGACAGACAGTCCACGCTCCCGCGAGAGTTACCGCCCCCTTCAGGAACCGAGAGGACAGGCAGCCTTCCCCATGGCGAGCAGCGTTCAACGCCGCTGCAGTGCACAGAACCGAGCAGGCAGCCCTCCCACGCCCCATACTGCCTGCACGTGAGCGCTCTGGGCCGAGTCCCTCACGTCATTTCAGAAACGACGTGGCCTCAGACAGGCCAGTGCTTCTTACTCCGGAGTCAAGCACTCTGCTGGGACCCTGAAGAGTCATAAACCTGGCCCGCCAGGAAAGGAACCATCAGAGAAACGGGGAAAGGAGGCGAGGGGAAAATAGCCCCAAGTCCAGGTATGTGAGAGGGACCTAAACATCCAGTATTTCAGGGGAAATTTTTGGTTACAAAACAATACATAGTATGGGCTCAATTTTGTTAAAACCTATATGCATACAGAGAAGAAATTTAAAAAGCATAACAAGAAATGTCAAAATATTCAAATCCAAGTAGGGAAAACGAAATTTGCCACTCATAGGAAAACCAAATCTGAGTATTGTGGATTGTTGATCTAAACGTGAAGAACAAAACACGAGTTTCTAGGACAGACTCGTCCAACAAAATTTAGCCCATATCACATACATAATTCCACATTTCCCAATAACTACATTAAAATAGAAAAAAATGAAAATGATTTTAATGTTATTTAACTTATTTTCCAAAATATGATCATGTCAACACCCATGTAACAAAAGCACTGACAGCTGACACTCTCTTCTCTGCGGTCCAGGTGGAAAGTGGGCACACAGCCGGCAGCTCTGATGCGTCGCCCCTCAACAGCCGCCCGGGCCAGCGGCCACCCTACCCGGTGCTGTGATTACAAGGGCGAGTTTCTTCCTGACCCTGGGGGAGGGGACACTTAACAGAGCATTGAAAGGACCAGAAACAACAATAACAACAAAGACTACAGCAAGGACTAAATACAAACTGGGCCAGACCAAAATCAGGAAATACTCCTCCAGACACCCTCGGAAAGCCAAAAGGCAGCGTACAGGCGGGAAAGGACCTGAAACTGAGGAAGGCCGGCGCCTGCAAGGAATTCAGAAAAAGAAAAAGGACGACGAGATAATCTCCTGGAATTCACAAAAGTTCTGCAAGAATGCAGAACCTTTAGCCCCTCCCTCCAGACCCATTTCCGCCCGGTCACTGCACTTACCAGCTCCACGAGGCTGTTGTTGGTGAGGACGAGTTCCGTCAGGCAGGGCAGGGCCTGGTCAAGCCCCTCTCCCACGCGGCTGAAATCGGAACACACGCCCTCAGTGAAAGCAACAAGGAAGTTAGCCAACGGTTCCTTCTAAGTCCTTGCTCAGAGTGTCTTGGACTCGCAAGTGGGAATAACTTCAGAGGGTTTTCTTCCAACCCCCCACCTCACTTGTGACAGAGGCACAAGGAGGAAACCTGGCCAAGGTCGCAGGCTGAGGGACGGGAGCAGCATGATTTTAGAGCCCACACCTTCTAAAAGTGGTCTGGGCCTTTCCCCGCCACCACAGTGCCCAGTGACACCTACGGAAAGGAGCAGCTCCTGCGCAGAACCGACTCCCGGCCTGGCCTCCGCGCAGGCGGCTCAGAAACCCCAGTGACGCCGCACTCCCAGCGCAGGCGCAAGGCACACAACGCCTACCACACAAGGAATGGTTAATGTTCAAGAGAGATATGCCTAGTGCCACATGTGTACAAACCAGCATGTGTTTAATTTAATTAAATCATTGATTTTTAAAGATTTCATTTATTTATTTTTAGAGAGAGGGAAAGGGAGAGGGAAAAAGGGAAACATCACTGTGCGGTTGCCTCTCACGTGGCCCCCACCAGGGATCCAGCCCACAACCCAGGCAGGTGCCCTGACTGGGAATCGAACTGGCGACCCTTTGGTTCGTAGACTGGTGCCCAATCCACTGAGCCACACCAGCCAGGGCAATATGTGTTTAATTTGAATTAGAAGCTTACCACGAACACATATACAAATAGACTAGATTTGTGAATAGATACAAGTAAGTCTAGACCAATGCCAAGTCCAGCTCTGATCTGTACGAGAAAAGTGCGGCTCATTTCTCATTTTAAGAGGAAACGTGCATGTGTAGCCAGCAGCAGGTACTACAACTTCTTCAGGGAACTGTGACATTTACACCAGGGGGAAGAAACACTTGCCACTGGCAGATACTTACCATATTCTGTTGTTGTTCACCAGTAATGTTTTCAGTCTCCTCAACAAAGGAAATCCATCCAGTTTCCTGATTTCATTGTCAGAAAAATCAATAGCGTCAAACTGGTCTAAGGTCGCACCCAGATTTTCAATGACAGGAATTTTATACCCTGTGAAGTAAAAAATATAAATCCATCACGTACTAATAGAATTAAAGGGAATCTTAACACACTAGCAGTACTTCCTGGTGATCTGACTCAAAGCTGTCATTCATTCAGAAGGGGTTTACTAGCACCTACGTCAAACACTGCAAGGTGCTGGCCTATGAAATGAGGAGCAGAGGCTCAAACCCTGGCTGCCAGGAATCCTGCAGTCCAGCGGTGGTCATGAAGACGGTGATGACGACAAGGTCAAGGGAGGCTGATGGCCATACTCACCACCAGTGATACTGGTAGCTAATGCTTATGAGAATACCTGCAAGGTGCCTCACACGGCTCTGTACGGCCCCGGGGCTGGTTAAATGTCCTAACAGGAATTTACACAATGACTTGCTTATAGAAAGCGTCCACACCTTTTTCTTTTTTTTTTAATATTTTATTTATTTATTTTTAGAGAGGGAAGGGAGAGAGAGAGAGAGAGAAACATCAATGTGCGGTTGCTGGGAGATATGGCCTGCAACCTAGGCATGTGCCCTGCCTGGGAATCGAACCTGCGATGCCTGGTTCGCAGCCCGCGCTCAATCCACTGAGCTACACCAGCCAGGGCTTCCATACCTTTTTCATACACCGTGGACAACAGTGTCGCATTCATGGAACTCACAGGGTAGCGTCACCATACCATGACATTCCCCTTACTTCACCTCCCCCTGCTCCAACCCAGAGTTGAAGGTCAATGGGTTAAACACAACAGTAAATCACTCTACGCACAGTTCACTCAGGTTCTCATCAGCGTGTCTAATATGCACATAATTGTTGTGCTACTTGCTAGAAGAAAAGACGTGAACACAGCCAAGGTTAAGTACACAATTCAGAGGTGGAAGGGCTACATCAAAGTCAAGGACCCAGACCAGGATCCTCAACACTCCATGCGCTGCAGACTCGGGGAGAAGGCAGAGACCCCCTGGGCCAAGGCAGCGAGAGTGGTCAGTTACTCTTAAACTGAATCTTTCTCTAAGGCACTCAGTTTCACCAAAACAAAAGTACTGGGTTTCATCAGCAAGGAATCTAAGCAGAAAATAGTGCTGCCTCCTGAGACCCTGCGGTCCCCACGAGAGCAAATTTCAGGCCAAGGCAGTATTATCTCATCCCCAGAGAAGCTGCTCTTCACGCCCTTCCCAAAGCCATCTTCTGATATGCTGATCCGATCACCCCACTCCCCGATTTCTCGCCAAAGTCTCTAAGGCTGAAGTCGCTACAGGAGTCTAAATAGTTCAGGGGGCTTTCACAGCTGACACACGGCAACCTTGATGAAGCCCTTCGCTAAATAAAACGTTTTGATGAAAAGTAAATACGAGACAATTGAAGCTAATAAGAAGGAAATAAAGGGGAAACGATCGATTTTGTTCCCGGACTTCGTTTCCGCCCTCGCCAATTAGAAATAATGAACACGTATCCTATTTACACTCTCACGGTTTCACTTGAACCTATTTACAGAGAACTAACGCTCGCTCTGCACTAGGATTACAAACACGAAGTACAGGGGTGGACAAAAGCAGGTTTGCAGTAATTAAAAAGTAATAATTCAAAAATAAACTGTGTCGCGTACTCACGACGGTAAACCTCCTTTTGCCCACCCCTGCACATTTCCGCCGTCAAACGGTTCAGACTGAGGTTCAGCCGAAGCAAAGCCGAACAGAGGCTCCACGGACAGGGATGCTAAAGTCCCTTTTAACCTAGTCAGCCGCGTGAGGAGCCTAAGGGATGGTCATTTGCCAACACCCACAAGACCCGATCCAGGGCGGTGTGGGAACAGCCCGCCACTTTGGGGCCCACGATGCAGGCCCCGCGGGCCAAGCTCGGGCCGTGGGCGCACGCGGCAGGGCGCGGACCAGCGGCGAGGCCCGGGGACGTTCGGCCCTCTCCCCAGACTCACCACGGAGGTCCAGCTCGCGGTCCCGCACCGCGTTGGTGTACTGCGCCGCCTGCTCAATCAGCTCCGCCGTCAGCTTCACCATCCTGCCGCCCCTACGCACGGTGCGCGGCGCGCCGCCGGACTCCCGCCACCTAGAGATCCCGGCGTGCCCCGCGCCCGCCGCCAGGCAGCACCAATCGCACGACGCACGCACCCGCAGCTCAACGTCCAGGCGGAAGCAATGGAAGAGCCACGCCCCCGATTTCATTCTCCTCTGAGATCCTGGCGCACCTGGACTACGTCCCTGGTTCTGGTTCCTTTCTCGGGAGCGTGTCTGGAATCAGGATCTGGAGGGACCCTGATTCCAGACATGTGTATCCGCTAGTTAAGCAAAATATTAAAGCACCCGAGTGGGACATTCTCACGTGCCATTGCACCTGGAGGTGAACGGAAAGCTGCGACAGTCCTCACTCCACCCGGGAGGGACGTCAACCCATGGGTCCAGGACTTCAGATTCCCATACGGGTTCTGGTCTTTGGCACCAGGCTGCAACGTGAGAACCGGGGGTGGGTCGCCCGTTCGTGGCCAGACCTCTGAGACCGCCCTACCGGCTGGAACGTCAGACCAAGCACCGTGCATGATCGAGTTTCAGGTTAGGACTGTTCTGACAATTAAATATTTATACTGACGCAGGATTTACAGAAAACTGCGCAAATCAGAAGTCCGAGCCGTAACGAATGCCCACAGAGTGAGCCCACCTTCTAGCTGCCGCCAGGGTGCCGAAAAGGAACACTATTCCGAAAGCCTCCGATCCGAGGATGATCATTTTATTTCTTCTTTTACGATTTTTATACCAGTTCTTTTTTAAAAATTTTATTTATTGGTTGGTGGGAAAGAAACATCCATTTGTTGTTCCACTTATTCACGCATTCATTGGTTGCTCCTTGTACGTGCCCTGACCATGGATCAGACACGCAACCTTGGCCTGTGGGGATGTTGTTCTAACCGGCTGAGCTACTCGGCCAGGGCCTAGACCACTTCTGTAAGATTCCTTACAGAAGTTGGGACACGTGAACTAGATAGAAATTCCAGGAAACCTCAGACAAACACACTGAGGAACAGTCTACAGATAACTACCAATAACAGCCTCAGTCTTTAAAGGTTCAAGGTCATGAAAGTCAAAGAAAGGCTGAGGAAAGGTTCTAGATTGAAGACGACCAGCGACATGAAGACTAAATGCAGAGTGTGATTCCAAATGCAAAGTGTGGTCTAAACTGAATCCTTTTGCTAAGATCATTCCTGAGACAACTGTTAAAATTTGGATCCAGTCAGAAGATTGGACGGTAGTAATACATCAAAGTGAATTTCCTGATTCCGTTGGTTATGCAGGAGAGGGTCCTTGTTTATAGGAAATAGCCTCTAAACTATTTAGGGGTTAACAGGGTATCATATCAGTAATTTTCTTTCAAATTGTTCATGAGAAAATTTCTTTGTGCTATGCAACTTTTCTATAGTTTTGTTTTGTGATTGTTTACCCCCCCAAATGTTAAAAATATCCAAACTTCACATAATTCCAGAGAAGCCCATCAGGTGGCGGGCTTAGATCACAGAGCTGGTTTTACTTGCCGGTTAGCTTGCTGGATTTTTTTTTTTTTTTAAGGTTTCTTTACTTTTAGAAAGGAAATTTGCATGGGTTTCTGTTGCTTCAGCACATGATCTGAGAGATGAATCAAACTTAGAAAGTTTTATTAATTTTAGGGTATCTCTATGAAGTCGAGGAAAGTTTTAATTTCTTTTGGCTCGAGTTTGTCAACTTGGTACAGTTGACATTTGGAAGCTGGATAATTCTTTATTGTGGGGGCTCTCCTGTGCATTTCAGGAGGCTGAGCAGCATCTCTGGCCTCAACCCACTAGATGTCAGTACATTCCTCCAGCTGTGACCCCAAAACACCTCGACATTACCAAATGTCCCCAAGGAGACAAAAATCACCCCAGGTTGAGAATCACTATTTTTTGGGCAACGAGATGTTCTCTGCTCTGGGTAGTTGAGTGCCTGTTCGCTCACCGGGGGCCTAGGAGGCATCTGATTGCCCTTAGTATAGCCGTTACCTACTAAGAGGACGGGAACTTTGGGTGGTGGGAACCGAAGCCCAGGGCATGAGATGGGTGTTCAGTGTCGCACCACCTAGGGGTGCTGTTCTGTGCACGGACAAACCACAGGGCCTGGGGTGTCAGGAAAGGCCTTGGACGACCAGCCAGGAAGGATAAGGACTGGGTTCAAGGAAGGAAAGGAGCAGAGAAGGCTGGGGCAGGCTCCTCTTTCCCATGGCGGCCAGCGCTCAGCTGCCTCCCAGCTGGCTGGGCAGAGCCTGAAGATGCTAGGGACCAGTTCTAGTGTATTACCTGCCATCAGCCCTCCTTGTTCTTTTTCTTTTATTTGCATCTTCATTGTTTTTCTTCCCATTACCATTCAGTCCCCTTGCATCGCCCTCCCTAACCCAGCTTGTTCATCAGATAGTTTAAAAGCAGTGGATGCCCTGGCTGGTGTGGCTCAGTGGACTGAGCACCGGCTGCAGACCCAAAGGTCCCCAGTTGGATTCTGTCAGGGCCCATAAGTCCCCAGTAGGGGGCGTGCGAGAGACAACCAATCAATGTTCCTCTCACCAATGTTTCTCTCCCTTTCTCCTCCTCCTTTCCCCTCTCTAAACATAAATCTTAAAAAAAAAAAAAACAATGGCTGATAGTCTCTAGTCTCAAGTTCAAGGAAACCATACTGCTGGCCACATTTCACCATGTTGGCCTTTTGCTTTTTTTAACGCTCTGTTCAGGCCCCTTCCCGAGATGTGTCTTCTGTAGAGTCCAGTTCTCCCCAGCCCTTTGTGGACTTACAAGGCAGAATATCAGCAGTGGCCTGGGAGAGATGAGGATATGAACCTGGGGACCCTGTCAGAAAAATGCCCTCCCTGGAAATAAAAGTAGTTGAACCCAAATGCACTGTGGCTGTGCTTGGCCGGCAGCAGAAGTGACTCTCCTTCCTACAGAGAGCGCGCCTCCCTCCCTGGACACACGGATGGGGACAGCCCGGCCAGTTGCAGCCCAAGCAAGTCACATTGCGCCTGTGAGCCTCAGTCCGTGATGTTACAGATTTGGAGAACGTGCTCCATGACTGTCGCATAAAACAAACTCCATACACATGTCCTGCCCCAAATGAGTCCTTAAGTGCTTTCACTTAAGGTTGGGCCATTTGCAAACAAGCATTTTATTTAGGCTGTCTTTTTAAAAAATTTTATTCTTACCTGAGGACATTTTTCATTGCTTTTAGAGAGAGGCAGGTATGGAGGCAGAGAGAGAGAGAAACATTGATGGGTTGCCTCCTGTATGCGTCCCCCACCAGGGATGGAACCCTCAACCTGGGCATGGGCCCTGACTGGGAATCAAACTGGTGACCTTTCGCTTTGTGGGACAACACCCAACCCACTGAGCCACACCGGTCAGGGCCCCGCTTGTGTTTCTTTCCTCCGTCAGTTCTTGTTGCTGCATTTCCTATGTCTGCAGCCAAAAGATTCCCAGCAAGTATAAGCTTCTGCCGCTGCAGAGAAGCCCCAGGAAAAAAGTGCACGCAGGGATTTTGGTCTCTGTGAGTAAAAGACAAGCTGCAACCTAATTAAGTCACACCTGGCAGCCTCCTGCTGGAACTCTGGGACCTTCCCATGACCTTGTTACCTCACCATTCGCTGGAGCTCAAAGGCCTCTCCCAGTTAGACTTCGAACAAAAGTCCCCAGAAACCCCAAAGAAAGCCATTTCCCACCCCGGTCAGCACCCACATTTAGTGTCTGTGCCTTGGAAAGAAATGGAGGCTCCTTCGCTGTAGGATGTTAACTGTTTTATTAATTTAGGGCTAACACTGTGTTTGCTCTGCGGATCTCCTCTTCGGGGGCGTGGACTCGATCAACACCTGCGGGGGGCCCCCCCCCCAGCTCGTGGGGACCAGTTGCAGGACACGCGACAGTCAGAGGGGGCGCGGGCCAACATGGAGAGAAGTACAAGCTCGGGAGAATTTAAGGCAAATGTTACTCCCACGTGACGGGGAGCCGATCAAGCCGTCCTGTGCATTTCAATGAAAATATATGAAATATTTGTCAAAATAATTAACGTCGGTAAAAATCAGACATGTGGAACTTATAAAAGGCCCTCACAGGTTTGGCAGAAAGAGGGCTGGCCGTGCTGCAGGGCTCACAGCACACACAGGCACAGCCACCTCCACCTGCAGGACAAGGGTCCCGAGGAGCGGGGGACACGTGGATTTTAACAGCAATCCCACCCACCGGGACGTGAACGGTGAACCACCCAGGGTCTGGGCGTACGTCTGGGTTGGAGGAACTGCTTGGTCATTGGGGCACCTTTCTGGCTGGCCCCTGGGACGCCTGCTGGGGACCCTCTTCGGAAGGCTGTGGGTCAAGGTGGAGGCAGGCATGGACTGGAGCCACGAGACTCCTGCAGACACAGACTGAGGGCGTGGTGAGGGCGCTTGGCTCACTCAAAGGAGGTGCTCCAGGGAAGGAAGACCCCTGCCCGGTCCCCGGGGTTCGGATCTGAATCTCTAAGCAATCGCAGCCATTTCAGAAGTCACTGACTATGTAGAAATAGATGCTCTATGCCCGGTGGTCAGACTCTGTATGCCCCCCGATCTATCTTATTTCTAGTCTGACCAAACTGTCCCCCCAGACTGCTCTGTGGCAGCTGGGGGAGCAGGTGCGGGCCCGGCCCTGCATCGTGTGCACGTGGGGACAGCCAAGTTCTGCGGGCTGGGCCCGGTGGCTGAGATTGACCTCGGAGCTGCTCGGAAGCCCGGGGGGAAAGGGTGGCGTGACTTTCTGCTTTGGTCTTGAAGATTCAGTAAACTTATAGTCCCAGCAGCTGGAGCCATAGACTCCCAGGATTCACGTGGTTCCTGTGTGCAGTTGGCGGGAAGAATGCAGCCAGCAAGCGGAGTGGGAGAGGACAGCGCTGTGTCAGGGACAGCCCTGCAGCACACCACCCCCCTCCCCGCCCACGGGCTCCGGGTGCCCAGAGACGTGGCCCGAAGGACCTCACTCCTGGGGAGATAAAGCCATCGGGTGCAGGGCTCTGCCCCAGAAACAGGCTCTGGCCCCCAGTCTGCAGACAGGTGGACGGACCGCTGGACGGACGGGAGCGGCCCTGCCCTCTGTGGGCGGCCTGACGCCCCTACCCAGCCAGGAGGCACGTGCGGCAGCAGAACTGGATGAAGAGCTTCCGTTCACAGAGCCGGTTGGACTTCACCATCTCGCAGAACGTCTCGTCGGCTGGGGCACCAACGCGGGAGAGAAAGGGGGCACGCATCAGGATTGGGGACCTGTTTAATTGTCCCAATCATCCCACTGTGCTGGCCCCAATGGTGTGAGGGGACAGGGGCCACAGAGACAGTGTGGGGGGCAGGGCGCCAGGGCAGCCCTCAGGGCCATCCCGGTGACATGTGGTGAGCCCGCTGTGGCAGTGGCGGCACGTGGCACGCAGGGGCTCCCGCCGAGTCTGGAAGACAGAGGACGACAGAAGAGACGGAGTGGGGGCAGGGGAGCCGGCCCGTGAGCCCCACACCTGGGCTGTGCCAGCGCGGCCTCAGCGCACCTCTGTCCAGACACCAAGGAGGCCAACCAAGGAAAAGGGGAACGGGGGGGTGGGCCTAGAAGGAGCAGGGGCAGAGCAGAGCCACGCAGAGCGGCCCTCCCCTTGGCTCTTGAGAATGCGTTGCCATTTGTGGGACCCGGAGAGCCGCCTGTGGCCACCTCACTTTCCTGGGCTGGACACAAAACCTGAGCACGTGGCCCCTACGGAGGGAGCTTCAAGCCTCGGCAGGACTCCCCTGATTGGTCCTCGGTCTCTTCTGAGCTCCTGTTTTCACACCCCGCCCTCGTCTCCCAGTCCACTGAGAGAAGAGGGGCTCCCCCACGGCACAGATAGGGATCTTCCCTGGGAGGCCCATGGGCTCTGTGAGGTGGAGACCCTTCAGGCCTCGTGACTTGACCCCCAAAGACAGGCCTCTCCTAACGGAAGTCACGGCACACAACCCACCTGTGGGTGATGGCTTGAGAGCGGAAACAGCACAATAACAAAATCATTTTTAAGAGTTGCTCCACAAACCGACCCACAGCAGCTGGGCTGTGGCCGGGATGTGTGTCTGATCAATGTGACAGGCCTCACGGGGAGGGAGGAAGGCTAGAGGGGTCCCGGGACAGTCAGCAACAGGCAGGGCAGGACTGCCTTCCCCGCGTTTTCCTTCCCTTTCCCTTTGGACCAGACGTGGCGCACCCATCAGGCAGCTGGAGCTCACCGTTGCTGCAGGTGTGGTTGGCGATGCACGAGGTCCCCAGCTGCGTGAAGCCCGTCTTACACCGGCTGCAGTTCCTGCTGGAGCCTTCGCAGCTCAGGCAGCTCTCGTCGCACCTGCATAGAGACACAGCTTCCCGTTGCCACGCATGCCAGAGGCCCTCTCCTCTTGACCTGCGCCCCCTCGCTGGGACTGTGTCCCCCACAGTGGCCTGAAACCCTGGCCAAGCGTCTGCACATCCTGCCTCCTGTCTGAGTGCACTGTGGTGCTGGGAGGGGGAAGACGCTCACAGCCCGATCACGGGAGTGCGGCCGATGGCGGGAGCGCGCTGGGAGAGGCGGACGCCACGTCTCTGAGACTCCACTGGGCTCACCTGGAAACCCTCACGCCATGCTGGGGCTCAGGACAAGGCTCCGCCCTGGGATGTGACACACCTGGTTCTGGGCCTGCCTGGGGACTGCTGCTGCGTCCACCAGGCTAAGCCCCCTTTGTGGTGACACTGGCCCGTCCCTGGTGCGAAGGAGAGGGAGGCACCCTTCCAGTCCTGGCCCAGAGATGGGACCCAGGTCACCCTGACCCCAGGGGAGGGCTGGCACCCTCAGGCTCTCAGGCCACCTCACACTCGTGTATGTGCAGGGCGTCTGTGTCCGCTCTCAGGGCGCTGGGGTTGAGTAGCTGCGACCGAGACCGTGTGGCGGGCAAAGCAGAGACTACGGACCATCCGGCCCTTTATCGAAGGAGCTGGCCCACGCTGCCCTGGGGCTGGAGTCCAACCTGCCCTCCCAGCGAGTGGCTCTGCACGGCGCTCCGGTCTGCTGCCCGCCTCCTTCTTTCCCAACAGCGCTCCTGTGCCCTGGCGTGCGGCACAGGCGGGAGCCCCCCTGGAGTCTGTTACTGGGGTGTGAGCCCTGCCAAGCAGGCCCCCTGAGATCTGTTTCCTGCCCTGTCCCAGCTACATAGTGCCTGGCACACAGTAGTAGGTGCTCCACACAAATACTCCTTAAGTGAACCAAGGAATGAAAGCTGCCTGCTAACTTGTGCCCTTGGCAAGCCCTTCTCTGCAAAGGGGTTCCTCTGCAAAAGGGTTCCGGTGTAAAGGGGTTCTTCTGCAAAGGAGTTCTGGTGTAAAGGGGTTCTACTGCAAAGGGGTCCCGGTGTAAAGGGGTTCCTCTGCAAAGGGGTTCCGGTGTGCCCACCGCACCCGCCACAGTGGTGAGATACTGTACACCCATCCCCCAGCTGCCGGGGAGGGGCTGCCAGACTCGGTCCCCCTGGCACCCCTTCGCAGGAGCCAGCAGTGTTGGTCCGAGCCAGGAGGACTGTCTGACGGGCACGTACCTCCGGCACACTTTGTGGAGCAAACCCCGCATCTCCTCTGGGTAGTAGCCCTCGTCACAGTCTGGCACGCACTTCCAGTCTTGGAAGCGGAAGTTTGAGGTGCAGTGAGTACATTCTTCTGCGCTGGGTCCTGCAGGGCACGGGGAAAGCAGCGGGTCTCGGGGCCTGCCTGCCCATCCCGTGTCCCAGGTCTGCTGCAGTGACCGTGAGAGCCGGGAGACTGTTCTGATGTGCCAAGGCCACCACCACCCCTGGACCTCCAGGTGCCCACCATGTGTCCCCACTGGGCAGTCCTCACCCACCATGGAAGGTGGGCATATCACCCCATTTCACAGATGGGGACACAGAGGCAGGAGGCACACTCAGCACAGCCCCCCACTGCCCAGGTCAAGTTCATGGGCCCCGCCTCCACTAGAGCCAGCCACCTGTGCACTTGACCAGTGGCCAGACCAAAGGGAGGTGCACTGTGAGTTTAACATTCACGCACACACACGCTAAACTTCAAAGTCTTAGCCTAAAGAAGAATGTGAAGTAGCCTTTTTTATATCGATGACATGTTGAAACGATAGCATTTTGGACACGCTGGGATAAATAAGATATGATTCCTTTCCCCTGCTTCCCTAGGACATTCAGAACCGTGGTCATGTCGGTGGCTTGCACCCTATTTCCATGGGCTAGAACCTTGTACAGGACGATGGGCGGGGGGAGACTGAGAGAAGAGACTTGGTGGGAGAGGCGCAGACAGGTGTTTGCCACAGACGAGCGGGACGTTTCCGGCAAAGAGAAGAAACGAGTGAGAGCTTATGGGGCAGGCAGTGGCGACCGGAAGGGAGGGAAGCTCTGCCCACAGGGCCGAGAGTCCTGAGGGAGAACCTGCAGGCCAGCCGAGGGGACATTGGTCCAAAATGGAGAAACCATTCTGTCTGTCCACCTGCTTGTGCATTCAACCATTCCAACGACAAGTGCGTGCTGGCATCCGCCCCGTGCCAGACGTTCACAAGGAGCGCCTTATGGGACCTCAGACCCACCACGGTGGCCGCTGGCCCGCAGCTTGGAGTGTTGAGCACAGGGAAACAATCGAGGCTGCTCATGGCGGTCGATCCCAGGACCCGGACAGCCCCGGCTAAACTAAACTTCTTGCCCACTCTCAATTTTTTATAGAGAGGAGAAAGGAGGGAGAAAAAGGAAGAGAGAAACATCAATATGTGGTCACCTCTTTCACACCCCCTACTGGGGACATGGCCCACAACCCAGGCATGTGCCCTGATGGGGAATCGAACCAGTGACCCTTTAATGCGCAGGCCGGCATTCAATCCACTGAGCCACACCAGCCAGGGGTCGCCCACTCTCATTTGACTGTGGTCTTAGATGGCGATCTGACAGCAGAGGCAGTGATGTATGGCCTCTTCCTTTTGGACTGAGTAACTTCTGCACTGAGACAGGGCCTCTCGCCTTCACAGACCCCTTCACAGACCGGGGTCTGCAGGGTGGTCCCGCCAGCCTCGAAGCTCGGTGCTCTGGCAGCTGGTCTGGTTTCTCAGAACCGCAGCTTTCAGCCTGGGAGCTCATCCAGGACCGTGAGCTGAGGCATAAGGGGGGCCCCGTGGGGTGACGGGGCCTCCTCGGTACCAGCAGCCCACCCTGTTCGAATCTGCACGTGGGGTGTCCCCCTCTGTTGCTCTAAGGCAGGTGAAGGGCGGCTCCATGGAGGTTCGGGGAGTCCTTCTGGTTTACGTCCTCGAGGAAACATGCTCCGTGCTTCGGCCAGCACCCCCTGGGCCCTGTCACTTCTCTCCAGGGAGCATCTGGCGCTGGCATCTCTGCCTCAGACGCCTCAGGAGCTGTCCCCTTCCCTGGGTCTCCCCTGTCGAACCCCGCCACCCGAACTGTCCTGCCTCGGCCACCAGGGTCCTTAAGGTCCTTCATGCCCAAGGAGCTTCTGTGACGGCAAAGAACACGTGATCCTGTTTGCACTCAGTTCAGTGTTCGCTTTACTGCACCTTAAAGCTGGTGAACCACGTCCGGTTGGAGATGAGGAAAAAGTTCTGTGGATGTCTGTTGGTGACGGCTGTACAACAATGCGAAAATGTACTCAGTGCCATGAATGGCAGGCTCGAAAATGGGTAAGACGGTAGATTGTATTTCATGGATAAAAACAGCTGATTCCACACAAGTTCTCTGGACGAACTATTCTCTCGATTACTAAAGATTATGAACACAGAGACTCGGCAGGTCGGTACCAGCCAGGGGTGGGTGGGTGGAGCCAGGAACCTCCCCGTCTCATAGGTCCCCTGCCCCAACCGGTGGCAGGTGGGTGATCACCTGCTGGGTCCTTGGACTGAGGATGGGCAAAAGGCTTATCCCCACAAAGTCACCTACCAGCTGGATGCCCTGGGAGCACTGTTGGCCCCAGGTGGGAAAGTGCCGGGAAGCCCCAGCACTTTCTCCCAGAGACTCGGAGCAGGGGAATGGGGGTCCCTCTCCCCGATGCATGGACACCGACAACAGTGTGGTGATTACGGGGGGCGGGGAGGATGGTGGGTGGAGGGGGTGGAGGGCAGATAAAGTGGCAATGCCAAAAACACAATGAGAAACAAACTATTAAAATAAATTAATGAATGACATTACTGACAGTGAAGGCGCTAGAAAGCCATACCCCCCAATTTTATGGGCTCACATGCCTATGAAATTTAAACGTGGGACAGAAGCCGTGCCTCTGAACGCTCCTGGGCTGCACACTGAGCCCAGGAAACAAAGAAGAAAAGGAATGATACATAAAAAGGCAATGAATGGGGCAGACTGCTGAGAGGAGCAGCAGTGACGTCAGCAGCTGCGGACACTCCAGGATGCTGCACCCAGCTCTTG